>JARHVA010008016.1:267500-297500 GCA_037957365.1 Torreya grandis | reverse complement strand
GTGTAGACAACTCTCCCTGATCCCCCTATAGGCTATAGCAATGCATGTAATGTTTGTAGTAGGAAATATAATACATGTGTCTAGGACTGATTCCTCCTCCTATATCACCTCCCTATCTATCTCCATCACCTACCAGATCATCTCTCCCTCCTTTGTCTCTATATATCCTCCTCCTTTGTCTTGGTCATAAGTCTAATTATGCTCTCAGACAAAAATGTCACTCCAAAATCAACCTCTTCCTGCAAAATCCCTTCATGCCACTATTTTATCAAATCTCACAACCCTTTGGGTAAATATAATATATTTTCATTGTGTAGTCCTCTCTTGCATTAATTTTATATGAAAATATATACTAAAATGATCTTAAAATTGTGGTTTATGGTCTGATTTACCTTCCTCAATGTAGTATTAGTCTTTACCTTTACATCAATATTTTATCTTTTCTACATGGTGTTTTTCTATGTCTTTGTGTATTCTACCCCATGCAAGCGCTCTTTGATACTATGTACAACCAAATGACTTTGGTGTATATAATTTATGTTCTTTGCCTTTAGTAGATTTATGATATAGATTTGTTCATCGTTCCTCAAAGTACTACATTTTCTATCCCATCATATAATATCTCTTGGTCATAATCTTTTGGCCTCCAAAATAAAAAATGGCATGCATCAATCCATAAAACATCACACAAAACCTTGTACATGTAACTATCAATCTTTATCTCAAATGCGCATTGCTCCTACATAATTTTTTCTTGACCTTAACCTAACCATGTTACTTTGTATGGCCTTGCATGTAATTTTGACACCAATCCCAACTTCCTCAACATCTTTGTTAATACCAAATTATTAATGCTTCCACTATCCACCACAACTATAAAACATTTACCTCTTGTCTTGTATTATGTATATAAAAAATGTCTCCACTATCTCACATGTTTTGTCTTTTGTTTGACCTTTAAGACTCACCTCATTTCCAATAAAATATCTCCCTGTTTAACTCATCTACATGATGTTTCATAGTCTATGCTTCTATTTATAATACTTGAATACCATAGATATTCAATATTGGATATGGATGTGATTAATCTCTCTTCTTCCTAATTCAATTTCTCTCATGTTGGATCTTCTTCTTTATACTCACCCTCTTTTGATTCATTCCTTGTATTTTTCACATCATCCCTTATAATGAATCCTATTCTTCTATTTTCCTCCATTGTTTCCAAATTTATTAGCTTAACTCACATCAATTCCACAATGTCATCAATAATTTTGGCCATATTCATAGTCGTCACATCCACTTTCCCTACTCTTACTAGTAGCATCTTGAATTTTTGTAACCTTCAAACATAATATTCTGCCTTTTAAAAAACTATACAAATCTCTCATGCATAATCCTTTATTCTCTACCCACCTTTATAATTAGTGGAAAACACAAACTGAGGTGTCTCAACCCCAAAGTTGTTTATTTTATTTGATGCCAAATAATGTAACGACATTTAGGAGTTTGAATAAACAAATATGACTTGTACCATGCAACCCATAATTACATAACAAAAATTCACACAAAAATAAAAAAATTTATTACTTCAAAACATCAAAATGATTGTGAAAAAATTATCCATATAATTGAAACAAAAATAACCTCATAAATTCTGATTGGATTATAAATAACAATACAATAGCACAGGGTAGTCCAAAATAACTCAAATCCAATAGTCTCTCTAGAACGTGTGCACATGTCTAATTGTATTACTCCTTGAAATTGCACATCATATTATTTATCCTAAATTGGGATTGGCTATATTTGTAAATGTAGGTGGTGTGGTTATATAGACACATAATTCATCCATTGTACATTAATTCCTCAAACAACCCACTAACATTTTTTAATACTCCTTAGTGTGCAATAAATTATATATGTCTATTATAATTCAATGAAAATAGAGCACATTAAAACTTAATGCAACATGGAATAAAACATCAAATGAAATATTAAATGAATCCCAAGTAGCTTGCCATGATTCAAGGAATTAAATATAACAACTCCTTCCCAATGCATGCCATAAGATTATATGCACCCAAGCCTAGTTACATAGAAGACAAGATACACAAAAGTTGTAACATCACAAGACTAAGTCATAATACTTCACAATCATAAATGCACTAGAAATAACTTGTGCCATGACCTTCGTATCTATTAAGAACCTTACCACGCATTACTGAAAGCTCTCCAAATGAATCACAAATCATCACCATACATGCATGGTGAATAACTGACTCCTCCATGAACTCTCACCAACCCTACTATTTTTACATATAAGAACCTGCCTATTTAGTGACCCAAATGAAGGTTATGACATTTTATAAGATGTCATAAACTTCAGAAATTGTTTTTCATATCTATGCAATGATTTACACTACTTATTGCACAATTTTTTTTAAATTTATTCCAATAAAAAACATATACAATTATTCCCAATAATAGACACACATAGAATTACAACAATACATATATGGGTACTCGTAGTATGTAAAAAATATGTACATACTCAAAAGTGGAAAATAAATAATACCTGACCAATTTTTATGAACTATTTTTTTATTGATATTATATTAAACATGAACCTAGATGCTTTTACATTATATTCTTGGTTTAACATCAATGCTTATATTATCAAGGTTTAAGATCATGTGAAATGATGTTTACTCAATGTTATTTCATTGAAGTCAAGAATTGAATTCAAGTCTCATCATATTCTCTAGGATTAATAATGTATCCACAATTTGATGTCTAATTTAAGATATGCCTTCTATCATACAACCCAAAATTACATAATGGAAATTCAAATAATAGTAGCTAACTTTATTACTTCAAAGCATCACATTCAGACTATTTTAAATTTAATTTTTGATGTGATCATATTAAACTCGAAGGATCATATTCTCAAGTTTTAAGATCATGCTAAATGATGGTTATTTGAACTCATTTTATAGAAGTCAAGAAATAATTACAATTTTCATATTCATAAAAATTTAACTATGTTTTTAAAACATCATATATAAAAATAATAGTAAATAAATAAAAATAAATAAATAAAATTATAAATATAATAAATAAATATAAATAAATAAAGAAAAATAATTTTATAATATGATAATATTAATATTGAGGTATCAAATTCTCAAGGTTTAAGGTCTTACCAAATGATGGATACTTTACTTCATTTCATGGAAGACAAGAACTGACTACAAGTCTTATCATATCCTCAAATTTTAAGGTCATGCGAATGATGGATACTCAAGATCATCTCGTCAAAGTCAAGAATTAAGTAAGTCTCATCATATCAAGCAAAATGCGTTTACCTTCAAAAGCATGCAACTCCTTACATTACATATGCAGTACACATCCTTTGGAGGGAATTGATTCTTGATCATCCCTAATAAAGTGATGATGCTCTCAACAAGAAGAATTGCTTCATAGACATAAAAATTTAAATTTAATTATTCTCTTCTATTTAAACTTTTTTTTTGGTTTGTTTGTGAAATGATTGATTTTAATTATTCTCTTCTATTTAATATTTTTTTTTTGGGTTCGTTTGTGAAATGATCAAACTACTTATGCAAAATATTTTAAGGTAAAGCAAAATAAAAATTTAAAGTATAATGCAAGAAAATCTAACACAATAAATATTTTCTTCCTAGGTTTGAGTCCATTTTATAATGGTTGGCTTTGTTATTTTTTACATTGTTAATTAGTGTTGTATGTTTTCGACAGTCACATTATTCATGTTTTTTAATGGTTATGTGTTTTGGACATATTTATGGTTTGGTTTGGTTTTTTTTTAAATTTTACAAATGAAGTATACTAGTATAATTATTATTAATTTAAAAATAATAATATATAATTATAATTACAATAATATGGCAGTTGGCTAGAATGTATAGTCTAGATTCCTTTCCAAAAGAAAAATATGGCTCAAATACCAAAAAAATGCTAACAAAATATGACAATCCAAAATTATCGTAGTTTTTTAAGGATGCTTAGGAAAGATCCCTATGTAAAATTCTATCAAATATTGAAAAGTCAGTATCTAATTTATGGTGAAATGAAAGGAGTGTTATTTCATAAGGTGAATCTAAATTGTTGTCTGGATCACACCATAGCATATTCATATCGATATATTTCATAATCATGATCAATCATCATGGTATAGAAGTACAAAATATTTAATAAACTCACTTTTCCCATGTATGTTCATCCAGTAGTGTGTAAATAATAATAATAATAATAATAATAATAATAATAATAATAATAATAATAATAATAATAATAATAATAATAATAATAATAATAATAATAATAATAATAATAATAGAAGAAAGGGAACCAGCATGCAGTCTCCAAGTCCCCAATTTCCTCTCTCTATCATCATATTATTACACATTTTCCAATACACCCATTCAAAAGAAAATCTAGCTTGCATTTTATCACAATGAAATGAGCTATTTTTCAATAATAGTTTGTGATCAAAGATAATGTTATTAAATTAGAATAATAAATGTCTCTCTCAATGCCATAATTTCTCATAGAATAATAGGCAAGAATAGCCTCAATCATGCATCGTCAAAAGGATTGTCAATAAAATAATCCATCCAAAAGTAATGACAAATAAAACTCATAAAAAAATATCAATCCTCTATATACCATAGACTCTTTCCTCTAAAATTTAGAGAATAATATTTGTCTACTCAGGTCCTTGTTACGTACAAAGGACAAGATGCACAAGCTACAAACAACATTAATATCAACTATCATTTCTTATCGTATAGGGTTTTAGTGCAATTATTTCATCAATTATTAAGGTACCACATACATAAAGATTTTGTTCACCATGGAAGAGAATGAAAGAAGATAATAATTAATCCTAGATCTCTCGGTGTTACAACCATGATTTGATACCAACTGTAACCCCCTCTGCACCACACATAACCCAAACACAACCTTTTTTTGGGGTTTTTATTTTTAAATTATTCACACTATTTACAACCATCACCGAAGATGATAATCACTAGGAAGAAATCTCCTTATCAAGATTTTAGTTTGATTTCTAACAATAATATGAGTTATGACTACTTAACACCCTATCAAGGAGTAAGATATAGTTTTAGTTTTTGAAACTTTGGCAACAACCAAGGAAAGGTGACTACTTGATAGTAAAAGCTATTAATGAGATGGAGTTAATCAATAACTGAAAATATGAGTATTATCTCAAGAAGTTATATTAATGTTGATTTCACAAATTTTTAATCTAGGTTTTCATTCATAACCACATGGAATGATTAACAACTTAAAGAGACAATCCTCTACACCATATTCAATCCCAAGAATCCATAATCCCTCACTATGTTTTTTCATTTTGTTTTTACCAGTATCAAAGAGTGGGCATAATTATTATGTATAGTACTAAGGTATCATGATAAATTTATCTCATCATGAGTATAATAGAGGATATCAAATTGGTGCATACCTGGACCAATGTTTCAATTAAAATAACCTTGATATATCACATATTATTTACAATTGAATATTATGAAGAATTAAGGCATTGATTGTTAAATCTAAGTACTTGATTTTGGAAATATTTGAACTTATGTTTATAGACATGATTATAAAGAGTAATTATCCTCGTCTTGATATATGTCTATTCTTATAATATGTACAAGATGAAGACTAGAGAATTTCATAATTAGTAAAGAATCTTTCAACCCTTTTTGATTAAATAAATAGAAATCAACTGGAATAAATTTCATTTCAAATTATTGAATTCTAAAACAATGTTAATCATTTAGACTTAGTCTAATTATTATAATCACCTTTTAAAGGTTCCCTACCAACACTAATTATCCACTAGCTCATCATAAGATTATACTACTTAAAATTTGTTATATTATCCCATAGTAAGAATAAGTGGCTTTTAGGTATTATCACAATTAATCCAAGTGACTTAATCCCCTTAGAAAGGCATATGTATAATAATAAGGTGTATCATAAAACTTAAACATTTAATCTATAAAGAGAAAAGATTTGGTATCTCCATTGATAGCTCACATTCCAATCATAATTGTTACTTAACATTCATCTAAGGTTTTTATAATTTTATTAACCATGATAGATGATTTTATTATTTGGAAAGAGAATCTCAAATAATTTCACATTAAACAATATCCTTCCTCTATGGTAGAATATTCATAAGGAAAGGGTCATCAAGTATTAAAAAGACAAAATTTTAGATATAACTTGTTTTATTCATTCAAATTATTGGTTGACCCTGATAAGATCTTTGGCCACTTCAAAACATTAAATTAAAATCTCTCAAGTGAAATTAGGGTTTATATGATAAACCACACACTTGCTTCTTAAAAATTATAGATGTAAAATAAGTAACTCTCATTTAATATTTTTGATTCAAATTGATTAAAATGAAGGTATGTTTTGCATGTATCCTTCATGTGGATAGGATTTTACTAATTTAATCTCCCATTTGCCTATAGATTCCTCAAGTTACATCTTAGGGAGAATATTTCCATTAACCAACAAGGCAACTAAACTAATCACAAAGATTTTTGAAGAAAGGGAACTCTTATATTTAGTCTTACTCAAAAAAATTAATTCCTCTCTTTAGGTGTAAAACCAAATGGTTTTATGAAGAGTAGTGATATATAAAACATATAAATGTTACTTCTATATTTATACTAAAGAAGAAATTACACTTGCTTGACAAGCTTTATGCAATAAAAGACATTAGAATAAAAAATCATTATATCTTAATAAATTTTCATAAGAGAAGGTGAACCTATAATTTGAAGGCTATGATGCTTACAAATCAACACACAAAAGCACTTATATAATAAGAAGGAAAAACATCTTAACAATAACAAATTATTATACATGGATGCCTTAGTTCTAGCTTATGTAAGTAGAAGCTTCTATCGAAATCCCAACACATAAACTATTTCAACAAAAGAATACAAATATTTCAAGTATGAAGTTAATATAACATAATCAATCAAAATTCAATGGAAATGAGTTTTGAGTGATGTAATAATGCATGTTTCCTTTTAATTAAACCTCGATTACAAGTACAAATTACATTTATACCAGAGAAAAAGCAAGAAAATTTCTATGTCTATTCATGAGTTAATTTATAACATACAAATCCTATTTCACTTGTAATTCTAAAAAGATATCGGTCTACCCAAAATTTATTCCATCCAAGGAAAATGTGAGAAAATATATATATATATATATATATATATATATATATAAAATTTAGATGTGCTCCTTAATTGGATAACTCTTATTCAAACAAAGATTTGACATCCATGAGTTATAATCCTTGAATTCATACTAATTTCTTTCATCAATAGAACTACATTATAATTAATATACAAATCTAATCAACATAAAGCTGACAAGGTTTTCTTCATAAGAATCTACCATATTATTCAAAAATTAGCATATCATTGAAGATATTATTAATATAAAAATAATATTGCTAACATTACTTCATTCAACAAATTGCATAATCATAAAAATATGAAATGTTATAATAAAAGAAAAAAATCCAATTTAGTAAATTTTGAGCTCTCATCACGTCACATTATTTAAATCATCATGAATATGTAAAATTTGTCACATAAATATGAAAACAATTGTATTCATAATATCAAGTCTTCTCACAACAGTTCACTTCCATGTCCAACATGTAATATCAAGTAAGCCGCACTCCCCTAACACAATTATACTCTACCATACAAATTGTCTTATCAAAGCTATTTGACATGTTCTCTAATCTCACATGCCTTTTAAATGTCCTAGTCGTTTTACCATGAGAAATATTTTCCCATTACTTAACTAACACATCATTACTTAACTAACACATCATACTCAAGGATACGTATTTAAATGTAATATAGATTTAACACTCCATTTGGCCACCCATTTGGCCAACCTCTTCATTTTCTCTAATGCTTACAACCTTATTAAAATAAAATAAAAAGCTTATTTACATTTTGTGCCTATGGATGAGTATTTTTAGAATTATTTAAGAATATTGTCATCTTTATATATTTTTTTATTAAATCAAATATACATTATATATATTTTTCATCATATCATCTTTCTATCTTGACATAAAAGCCAGTATTTTCTATATATATATATATATATATATATTTTAATATTAATTTATTCCCCTAAAAAACAGAATGAGGAGTATGGTGAAAGCACCATTTGCTGTGGATGTCACCAGACTCACTATAATCTTGATCAATTACTTGGCATACCACAACACAACTGTACTATAGAATTAATTCAACGCAGCCTTGCCAGGTTACTATTAACTAACTTACAGTCAACTAAATGGTTACACACGCACACATCTAAAATAAAGGTGTTGTATTTAACACACATCTGGATGTCTAAATGAAACACCACCAAAATGCCAATCCACTTACTCGGAAGAAAATTACCAAGACACGATCCACTCAGAAGGGTAATAAAATATGATGCGGTCCACTAAAGAGGAAAATGAAATTATTATTTTATTTTATTTTTCTCGTTAGATGAAATAGCTATATCTTTTAATCTATCATCTAGGTTGGTTAGATTTTTTTTTGACCTCGTTAAGAGTCAAATTGATAGTGTCCCAATTTCAAGCATATTTGGTTTATATTTTGTGAGCAAATTAAAAAATATCAGACATCTATTTGTTATGCATTAGGGAATTATTAGACACAAACTAGAATTATAACATGAAGTTAACACAAAGAAACTTACTGAAAATTAAATGTAATCATAATTAAAATTACATAATAAACATGGAGGATTCATTGAAAACAACTACTTACCTGAAAATCATATACACAACACTCCTATTGTGCCCTCTTCTCTCCCTTCTTCTCATTTGTCACAAAATGGAACCTTACGCAAGCATGGCATGGGAAAAGTCCAACAAGCTCTTGGTAGATGCATTCTTCAACCTTTAAACTCCACCTCCTCCTTGAGTGGTTCTCTAAAACAACTAAGGTTTCTCCTTCAACAAATGACACATTCTTCTTTAAATTTTTTTTCCCTCCATTCACAAAACATGGCGTACCATCTCTTGATTTATTCCTGTTCTCTCCAAAATGGTGTACCCTATATGTCAAGATGATTATTATTATTGTTGTTGATGACTTTCTATAAGCTATCCCACTAAGAATGATGTACCATCTCTTGGCTAATACATGAGAAAAAAAAAAATACTGTGAAAAACATTAAAATTGACCCAAAAAAAAAATGAAACAGATTTAAGCTTTAAATTTCGTGTCCATAATATTAAGTTTCTATATGACATCCCTTATATTTTTCAAACATGCAGGTCCTTTGAAATTTGATTTGATAAATATTTTATTTATATTAAACTTAATAAGAAATAAAAATTAGCATCAGCATGATATGCTAAGAGAAGTAATTATGTTGTTTGCTTCAAAAATGTGAAAGATTATTATCCTAATAAATTACTATTACAAACCTCAATTGAGAGAAGCGGTTAAAATCCGAGAGCATACTCAACATTTAAACAAAAATAAAGGCTTGGTTTTGAGTCAAGTGTGGAAACCTATAATAAATAAATTAATTAAGGGTAGTGCCTTCTTATTTTAAAACTTAAATATTTATTGATTTAGAAAAGTGGATTACAATATTTAATTTAAATTGCCATGCCCATTTTTACATTTAATTTATTTTCAATCTTATGAAGATATTAAATATTATTAAAATTCATTGAAATTATTTATATTTATTTTTATATAATTTTTACATATTAAAAAAGAAACTACTCATTTTATTCAAAAGCTATTTTTTCCCCTCACAATGCTATCATTATTCGATGGCATTCTTAAAATACAATTCTTTAACTTATCACCACCCAAAACAAAAATAAAAGAAATTTGTTTGTTACCCATAGAAGGAAGGTTTATACTTTTCTTGGTTAAAGCCATAGGAAAAACATAAACATCTTCGTGTTATAGTGTTTTGTCACACAAAATATTAATCATATTCACGAATGACCTTTCTTAAAGTCGCAGTAAACACTATAATATATACAAGAAGAACACATAAAAAATAAAAAAATAACGGAAACACACTATACATGACCCCCCCCCCCCCGCCCAAAAAAAAAAGAAACAACATGGTAGACGTGACAGTCCAAAATGAACACTAAAATTTCCATGATAAAAAAATCTTAAGTTTTAAATATATTTTATAATAGTTATTAAGAGAGACAATTACAAACGGATTTATAAAAAGCCTATAACAGAGGAAGGCACGAGGTAAAAAAATCATCGGTGAGAGGAAATCAATGCATTATAGATGCAAGATGAGGCAATATATGAGGGAGAAAACGTTCCAACTAGTTGAACATAAAGAGGAGCATTAAAGACATTTTAATATGTACCGTTTCTGTTTTGATTTCTGTAAATGTTGGATTCCTTCGAGTTCTAATTCTGCAGCCTCTTTGTTGATGGATGTCTTCTATTTGTCTTCTTTTGCCTCTGCAGTAGATCTTGCGCCGGGTGATGTTGAGATTCGAGTCGTCATGTTGGTTCCTAAGTTGGTTATCCCCGACCCTCCTTTGCTGAAGATGGAAGTTGACATCGGTAACAAATCCCTGATCAATAAATGTGTAGAGTCTTTTGCTTCTCCTTCAGCTCTCTCAACTTGGGCATCTAAAAAATGACGTTCCATCAGTCCTTCCTTTTCCTTGTTGTGTGTTGGCTTCTTCCTGGTGAAATTTCAAAGCCCAGCTAATGTGATTTTATGTGGAACTTTGGTCTATGGTTTTTCAACCATTCCAGGGTTTTTTCTATCCTTAGAGCCCGTTCTTCTCACCAAAATTGATTCAACTCAATGTTATCCTGGTGTGGCTTTGGTTTCATTCTCTCCCTCTAGTGATGATGAATGAATGCTTCATCAAACTCTTGGTGGATAAAATTGGCTCTTTCATGAAGATTGATGTTGCCTCCTAGAACCTCAGCTTGGTCTGTGTTTGTGCTTACATTGACCTTTCTAAGCCACTCTCCTTTTCGATTAATATGTTTTTCTCGTGAGGTTTGTGGACTCAACATTTAAATCATGAAGGCCTTCCTTTCTGCTACTTCCTTTGTCACCTCCCTTGCCATTGCATTGTTGGTTAGCCCTCAAAGTCCCATCAAGATCCTCAGTTTGGAAGAGGAAATAAGGGGAGCCTAAACCAAATTTCAAGTTAATTAATCATGAAATGTTTTACCACCCCCTTTCTCCCACCTGGTTGCATTGATAGATGTTGTTGGGAGTAGTCCTTAACCTACTTCCCCTTCCCCACCTCCCCTCCCTCTTCATATTTTTGAGGACCCTTGTCCCTAGCCCCGAACCAACCCGTTCGTAGAAGACCCCTTGAAAGAGAATCTGACCCCTAGTCAATCCCTCCTCAATGGGTTCCTCCTTGGACTTCCCCTTCTAGGGCTTCCAAGTGTCATACAGATGTTGATGTCTCCTCGAGAAGGAAAGGACATAGATTAAAGGTAGAATTACTAAGGACAGAAGAACATTCCCTCATTTGCAATGGATCTTAATGGACCCTGGAAGATCTCCTTTCTAGGCATGGGTGACATGCAGTTCCAACTTGTGGATAAGGCCTTTCGGCAGATGGTCAACAGATCTTGACCTTGGGTGATGAGGTTTTTTGTTCTCACTTTTGGGATTTTTTTGGTAATTTTTTATTGACTACCTATGTTTTATGGCTACTATCGTAGTTTGGTTTAAAACTTGTGGACTTTTATCTGCTTCTTTGGTTCTCATTATTTATTGGTGTTCTTTTTTTTGGATTGGCGATGCCCATTACCCCTTTTGTCTTTTGTATTTCATCTATTTATTTTAAAAATGGAATCTCGTTGTATCTGATACCAATTCATAACTCTAATAAAAAACATTTTAACCTATTAAAAAAAAACATTAAAGTATTTCTCATGTACCCACAACCTTCCTCCACCCACCTTTAATATCAAATGGTTGCTGCAAAAATACTATTTAAAAAAGAAAACAAAAATGAAAAATAGTGGTTTATCAGTTTTAACCCAAACTCGAATTTAAAAAAGATTGCTTCATAATTCGATCCACTTGAGGAAGATCCAGACTGTGCATAGAAAATGACACACTGTATGAAAATAATTTCTCTAAAGAATGATTTGTCATAAAATTCAACAAACACGAGTTAAGTTTCTTTCCATTCAAGGAGGCTCAATACTGCAGCTTATAGAATTTGTTTTAAAGATAGTAATGTCTAAAATTTGCAAATAGATGCCAACATGACTGACAAAAAGTACATAGCTGGAAGTATATAATGGGAGTGTCTAGTGCATTTCAATAAAATTTAAGTGAGAATAAAATGTACTTGTAACAATAAAACACACAAGAAATGAAAGCATGAAGTAAAAAAGCAGCACAATTCATTAGGTTCAAAGTTTGGATAAAATTATAAATTATTAATAGCATGACCAAATTCGCAGCAAAAAGGATGAATTTGAGAGCTTGGGTAGTTGTCCCATGGAAGGGGGATTTAAACTTTTCTTAGTAGGTGTTAATCAGAAATTCAGTTCACACGATAAAAGAGTAGTGCTTGGCTTCCAAAATTTATGGGGAATGAGAATAAAACTGATGTTTTGTTAATTTCGGCAACATTAGAAAAAGAATTACGCTAATTTGGAAGATGTATTTCCTAAAATTTATTTGTAGATGTGGGAAAAGTTCAATCCCCATACAACATCCGCACAAACTTTCTGCCTAAAAATATGGCTGGTCCTCTATTTCAGATTTCTCAATTTTCCAGTTTTCCCAATGTTACACTCTCATGATCCTGTGCTTGAAAAATATGAGCCCAAGCCCCAGTCCCCATCCTTATTATCAGCAAATCAATCGTTGACAAAGAGATGTAGATAAATAATAAAGATTTTTTAATGAAAACATGAGGAAATTAATAACATTTATCATTGTATCTAATATTTAGTAATAAAATCTTATGAGAATCTACAATATGGGAAAATATTCAAATCCCATAGAAAAGGGAAAACAACATAACATATAATTAAATATAAAATACAGCCATCACATTTTTTTAAGACTTGCAAATTTAATGAAAATAAAAATACAAAAATCACAAAAACTTCGAGGTCTTTGATTAAAAGGTCTTTCTTGAGGTTTGAGCTCCTTCGACTATGCCGGGGTTTGTTCTTGACCAAAATCCTTCAGCCACTCCACCAATGCTTAAGGAGGAGCCATTTCCTAAAACCTTGCTTCCCCCATTATAACTAAATACTAATAAGAAATACTAGAATTCAAAAACCCTAAATTGTGCAACAAATTCTCTAAATAAAAGCTCAGATGTTGCACTAGAAAGAATACTATATATATAATGAATCACATGGGTGACATATTCAAAGATATAAAATTCAATGTATTTAATCACCTAGCACAAATTAGAAACATAGATTTGTTGATATCAGACTGAGGATGTTATGGTAACGCTGCCTAAACGATCTCACAGATTCAGTTTGAATGTGGGATCCCTTGTGGCAAGGGTTGTTGGAAGTCCTAAAACATGAGATGATTCCATTGGGTGCTAGCAATATCAGAAGATCTGAAGCAGAGGGTTTTCTACCAAAACTAACATGTCTCTCAAATAAATATACCTAGACATTTTTGGTCCTCAAAGAACTGAATGAACCATGTGGATCTTTAAATAGAGTCAGACAGTGAAACCATCCATAGATGTCATAGTAAAGAGGGCATCTGATGATGAAATGGTCTTCATATTTGTGCTTGTGAAGAAAAGGTCTGCAAGTACCTTGCTTGAATGAAAGGTGTTGATTTTCTTCCACTTGAAGCTGATGGGAGCAACCCTAAAACTATGCTAAAAGGATTTTCAAGAAGAAAGGTAACATCCTCCTGAAACAAAACACTTTGTTTCCACCCCTATTCTATAATTTCCAGTTTAAAAGTTTAAATTGGAAAACAAATTCTTTGTAAAAATCAAATGAAATTACTAAAATCTGTTAAAAACAAGAAGCTCATAACACTCTTATTTCATCACCATAAATAAATTAAAAAAGAAAAAAAAGAAAAAAAGAAAAGAAAGAAAAGAAAACAAAGTGCCATGTCCAACATATTAAGAGGACCATATTAAAAACCCAACACCGTGAAAATATGCTAACTAAAAACCCAACACCAAAAAAAACCCTTAATACTCTAATTTAAAGCCTCGAAATATGCTAACTAAAAACCCTCAAATTCTATACATCTAGAGGACTCAACAATCCATGTAAAAACACCATAACCGTTTAGCATTCATCCATATTAAGATACATTATAGGGTTGGATGTAGGGTTTGAATAAATTTCCATCCACCATCCACAATTTTTCTCCTAAGGAAAGGGTCTTTAAAAAGTATTTGAGAATTCTTATAGTTGTAGACTTTCCAATCGATATATCATTAGCTTTGTATTATTTGACATAGTTTCTTTCTTCCAGTCTTAGCATACTTATGTGCCATGGAAATCTCAAGACATATTCAACTTGGAGGTCAACAAAATAAAACAAGTTATTAAGTATTTATTTTTTGTATGTTGGCACACTATAGGTAATTTTTTTGCTATCACTCTGTGTTAAAACTAGTGGTGTCTAGGGAAGAGCAGTCTATATTTTGAGTACTGTTGGATGTCCACATGGAAGTCCACTACATTGATATTGATTACATGGTGTTCTTTGATGTTTCCTCATCATAATGACATTTTTTTAATTCTCATTTCCTAACCAAGGCTTTGTTGGAGGCTAAAGTTGTGATGATGGCTAAATCTTCACTCATTCATGATTATAGAATTGAAGAGGTTAAACTCATGATGTACTAGTTTTTGTCTTCCCTAGGTGATGTCATGGTTTTTCCTTTCATTAAATTAAACAAAAGATCAAACTGATTTATTAAAGCGTATTTGGAACTATATTAGTCTAAATAGTTTCTAAAAACATTCACCCAAACCTTCAGAAGTTTACCAAATAGCTAAAATTTTGCCTTGTAAATTGTATGCACACCAATGCCCATTAACAAATTTGGCAACTATAAACATTCATCTTGATGAAGGACCATGGTTTGAAACGTCAAAATTTAAACTACAATTTTTCATAAAGTTTTCTTCTAATCATGATCCAACTATGTTATTGTTGTATACATGATTAAAAATGGCATCAATGCTAAACTCAAATTTTAATGTCAAAATCATTCAAATTGTAAAAGCAAATGTGTTGAAAATGGCACCAGAACTAAAATAGACAATACTGCAAACTCTCAAAATAAATACTTTATTATAGCTGAAATAGAGACAAATATAATACACTGCAAGGTAAGAACAAAACTAGCTTTTAAGATAATAGATTACTTGAAACATTTGGCTTCCAATAGAAGCTCACCCTCAAAGGGCTCTTGATCTTCAATCATGTAATTAACACATTTTTTCTGAACCTTATTGTTAATGTCCACCTTAGTCCACTCATACAAGTCCATGTCATAACACTCCATAACAAATTTTGGAATCTCACGGCCTCAAAAGAGCCATAATCCCTTTATCTTGAAAGGGGGATCTTGGCCAATGATCAACATCTTCCAAAATGGATACTTATGTGAAAGATCCATGCGTTTTAATAATCCTATAACTTTGTTACATAGTAGAGGGATGTTTTTATGGTAATGCCCAGTTAGGCAAGCGCTAACTTTCAGCAAAACACACCTAACTAGCATTGAGAGTCTAAGTGTGTAATGTCAAAATGGGAGACATGTGTCACCATCATTGACAACCTAAAACATAGATTAAAAGGTGAAAATGTTTAAGGCTACCTTTCTGAAGAATGGTCACAAAATATTGAATTCCATGGGGATCATGATGTTGATGGAGAAGTCAGAGGTCTCAAAAATTAATTCAAACATCACCTTATATTGACTTGTGGGAATCCTTGATCTCATATTGACCAATGTGAATTTACATAAATAGTGTTAATTAACTAAGTTTGTTTCCTTGAGTCATATAATCATCAAATTGAATTTACATAAATAATGTTAATTAACTAAGTTTGTTTCCTCGAGTCATATAGTCATAGCCTTATGGACCCCACATGGTTCATAGAGTGGATGCAAAGTCTATGTTGAAAGCGAGTGTTTCATTAATATGACTAGCTAAATTTGTGCCATGCAGTTAAATTTTAAACTTCAATATCACTGAGACTTTTAATTATTTTTTAAACATTCAAGAATCATAGGAATAAGTGCATTACGTAATTGATCTCTAGGTAAGTGCATAAAGTTGGGGGACAAAAAGTGGTCTATCCGTGGACATGATTTTTTTGAAATTTCAGAAATTTGAACTTATGTAGATAATTTGAGATACCTACACTCCAAATTTGAAGATGGTGTAAAAACATGAAATGTAAAATTTCAAGTCTAGTTTCTAAAATATTATTTTTTTAAAAAAATGGTTAAGTATAATTTGGTCAAACATCTAAAATTTGAAGAGGAACTCTGGGTTTTTTAAGAACACATAGTCGATAGACGGTCATGATGCACACTATTTTTTGAGTAGTGTTTAATATTATTTGAAACCCTTCGGGTAAAATTTACATAAAATCTCGTATCACATCATCTACTTTTTTGTTTTTAAAAAAAAATGAATTTTTGAAAGTAAATAGATCCTAAAAATTGATAAAGAAATGAATGGTCATCCGTGAGTCAGGCCTAACTACCTCATAAAAAAAACAAAAATCAATTTTTTTTTAATGTGTGTAGAATTAAGTGTAATACATCATCATATAATTTGTTTTTCATGTGGATCAACAAAACACAAATTACATGAACATGTATAGACATGTATGTTTGTAGCATGTAGTGGCATAAAAAGGCATAATTAGAAATAAATATAGTTTGAAACCTTAAATTAGTCCAAAAAATATAAAAATTATATTTTTGGAAAGAGGAGATCATCCTCGTCATGATGGTATCATGTTTTTTACTTTTCACATTGAATTATTAATGTATTTGGAAATCAAATTTAATAAAATTTTGTTTATTTTTATACCTTTTAAAAATCGGCCATACATTGACAGTCCAAGCCTTTGGATTGGGATTCCAAGCCATTTGCAAGACCAAAGGCATGAGGATTGAATTCAAATTCAAACACCATGATTGCATTAATAATGTGATTGCATTAATAGCACAATCACGTTCAATAGCATGATCATGTTACTCAATAATGTGATCACGTTACTCAATAACATGATTATGTTACTCAATAACATGATCAAATTACTCAATAACATGATCACATTACTCAATAACACAATCTCATTACTCAATAATGGAATCACATTAATCAATAATGTGATTGTATTACTTAATAATGTGATCGTGTTACTCAATAACGTGATAACATTACTCAATAAGTATAAGTTTAAGTCTATATTGTTACATTTATTTTATTATACTTTAAATTTATTTTTGTAAATATAATAAATTAGGATCACTTAGCATCTCATAGAGTTGATCTCATAGTTACAAGCCTTACAATGTGGAAAATAGTTTTTCAAAATCCAACCAGGTCAATACTTAGGCATTTTCAGGGTCTAAGTATTAAACTTATAGATTTTAGGACATAATTTTTGAAATTGATGTCTATTTTTTGTAAACATATAGTCATTTTTTAGGTTTTTATGCATTCTAGATTGATTCTCAGCATTTCTAGGAGTCTTAGGTTTGTTAAAATTAAAGTTTGTAAACCACTCACTTTGAAATTAATACAAATGTATGTGATTGGTGTACCATAGGTCATATTAATGACTTGCACATATCAAATGACCACTTTGTGTTAATTTCACTTGTTCATCATCCTAAACCTCATCCCTGATCACTTATGAATCATGCATCATCACCCCTAATCACTCTCTCATCATTATTCATTATCCCTATTCACTCCCTCATTGAATCTCATTGTCCTTAGTCATCTCTAATCACTCCATCATTCTTGATTACTCCCTCATTCACTCTCACTATCCCACATCATTCCTAATCACTCCCTCCTCATCCCTCATCATCCATAAGAAATTAGGGTCACTTAGCATCTGATAGAGTTGGTCTCACAACTACATGCCTTCCAACGTGGAAAATAATTTTTAAAAATCTAATCTAGTCAGTATTTAAAAATTTTCAGAGCTTAGGTATTAAACCTAAGGATTTAAGTACATAACATTTGCAATTAATGCCCATTTTTGGTAAACATATAGTAATTTTATTTTGATGTCAATATTTTATTTTAATTATGAATATTTTTTTTGAGTTCATTGTTAATATTATCAAAAATTAAAAATGAGTGAAAGTGTTAGTTTTATGTCCAAATTGTCAAAATCAAAATGAAATGCACTATCACTTATACATGACATCTTGTGTCAAATGTCAAATGGGTTAAAATTATGGGGGGATTTATCCTCATACAACTAAGCTTCAAATCTTCATCAACTAAGTGAAGCAGCTTCATTTATTAGAGGCTGGAGGATATCTGGAGGATAGTTGGCATCCTCTCATCAATTGCCTATGATGGGGTCGTATCATTGCTATGGTGACAATTTTTGGTGTGTTTTTTTTATGTTTTACATTATGTTTTTCAATAAATTGTTGGACATTATTTTCTAGTTTGGCACCTCTTGAAAAAGAATGATGTGGGATCAAAATCACTAAAGTAGCACTTGGTTATTGGATAATAGTTTGTGGTAATTTGAGAAACCACTAAAGTGTATAAAATAGTAGAGAGCTCCTATACCCTTTAGGTTGATGGTCAACTTGCAGCATAAAACTATATGGGTTTGTGGTAATCCAGGAAAACACTGAAGGTGTTAGTAGAGAGATGTGCTCCTGTCACTTTTAGGTTTGTGGTAATCCTGCAATGAAAAACCAAGGTGTCACCAAGACCTTAAAGCCACAAAGATGGCATGCCACCTCAGAAAGTGTGTAGGTAATGTGGAGAGTGTAAATCTTTTTACAATGTTTGTAATAAAGGGGGGATCACTATTAAGAAATATGATGTTTTTAGAAACAATGTAATAAAAGGGTGAATGTTAGTATAATTTGAGATATTATATTGTTAAAGTTAGATTTTTCTTAGGTTTCTTAATTGAACAAGCTCGATGATCTGTTATATTTGGTGCTTAGGTGTCATTGTAACTACATAAAAATTAGGGGATTGATTGATAGTTTCAAGATTTGTAACTAATCAATCCTTATGTATATATGCTACTGTTAATTAATAAACATCATCGAAGCATTCAGTCATTACTATTCCCTCATCTTTATCATCCCTATTCACTCCCTCATTAAAATCACTATCCTAAGTCATCTCTAATCACTCCATCATTCCTGGTTACTGCATCATTGATCCT
Organism: Torreya grandis; assembly: GCA_037957365.1. NCBI lineage: Eukaryota > Viridiplantae > Streptophyta > Pinopsida > Cupressales > Taxaceae > Torreya > Torreya grandis. Next base: position 277,952 of record JARHVA010008016.1, on the reverse strand, counting down.
CACTATCCCACATCATTCCTAATCATTCCCTCCTGATCCTTCTTCAACCCTCATGATTCATAATTAATTAGGGTCACTTAGCATCTACTAGAGTTGGTCTCATATCTACATGCCTTACAACGTAGAAAATAGTTTTTAAAAATCCAATCTAGTTAGAACTTAGACATTTTTATAATTTAGGTATTAAACCTAGGGATTTAAGTACATAACATTTACAATTGATATCCATTTTTGGTAAACATATAGTATTTTTTTTTAGGTTTTTGTGCCTTTTGGATTCATTCCTAAAATTTATAAGTGACATAAGCTGGTGAAAATTGAAGTTTGAAAACTATTCACTTTGAACTTGATCCAAAGTGGTGTGATTGGGGTAGTGAAGGTCATATTGATGACCTGCACACATCAAACAACCACTTTGTGTTAATTTAGATTCAAGTAGAAATGACAATAAAAAGTCCTTTGAATTTTCATTGTTACATGAATGGATTTGCTTCCGCCTTATGTAATAAGAACAAGAGTTAAATTTGTACTAAATTTAGAAATAAAATTCTCCCAACAATCTAAATAAATTTCATATCTAAATGGATATCTACTTCTTATGAGACCAATATCCCTTAAGTGCACAAGTTGTAGTGTATCTTCATGAGACCAATCCATTAGGAATCAATCCTCCATTATTTCATCACAAATTTTCTCATTAAATAAAATTTATAAAACTAAAAGATGGTTAAACTGCTTGCATTCATTTAATATTCTATAACATCTTTTTTAAATTGTTAGCCAAATTTTGGTTACGACTAGAGAGGTTCACAAAAAAAATTATAAATCAAACCTCCAACTTAATTGATCACCTTAAAAATATTATAGTAAGTTATGTTTAACATAAATTAAGGTAAGTTTGACAAGTTTAAGGTAATGGTTCTTTCTAACATTATGCTTGTCTAGTCATGCTTATCCTAGTTAAGTGGGTCCAAAGAGTGTGAAAGGTTGTAAAGGTATTTGTTATCTAATTTAACATGTGTCAAGTCACTTCATGTCCTCTAATGATTTGTACAATTACCTAAAAAATGTTGAGCTCCCTTTTCTAACATTACTAGCCTTTTCAAGTGTTTTTACTCATTGTGTAACATTCAAATGAGATTATGTGTAAGATTGGTAGGTAAAGACTTGATGATGTTGCTAAAAAATGTTATACATCTGTACAGGTATGTAAAACTCCATTAGTGCTATTCTTTAGGGTTTTCAAGAAACAAGATGGTAGTTTTCATGGTAAAAGAGAGGTTTATCAAAGGGGGTTGTAGGTTTTCAGTATTGAAGAACATTCCTAAACACTTAAAAAACTCTCTCAATATTATTCAAGTAAAAATTCAAGTATTTAAGTGAGTTTATAGACCAAACAAAATCAAAACCTACTTATCTCTCTTATCGACTTCTTTGGAAACTCCAAAGTAGTCAACAATTTTCATTTAGTATGCAGATGTGTGTGTGTGTGTGTGTGTGTGTGTGTGTGTGTGTGTGTGTGTGTGTGTGTGTGTGTGAGAGAGAGAGAGAGAGAGAGAGAGAGAGAGAGAGAGAGAGAGAGAGAGAGAAACCTTCATTGTGAATGAGTTAAAGGCATAGATGATAAAACATGTGCAAGGTTTTATCATTTTTGAATATTTTCTCACCCCAAATGATCTTCAAGTAGATTTTATAAATTTCTCATTCCTCTTACTAACCTCCTCATGTTATCGCTCAGTATTAGAGTTGTTGCTAGAATCCAGATAACGCGAGTGCAATAGAGACATGATCACACAAGATGAACAAGTGCACACCACAAGATGCTAAAGCAATTTGAAAATAAGAAGATAAATTGCACAAGAAAAAAAATGGAGAAAACCAAAATTTGATTATTCAACATGAAATGGCCAAAATGAAGAATACATATAGGAGAGCTAGTAAGTAACACTCCACAAATGGTGGTCAAAGCACCCAAAGAATAGACTCCTCCACAAAAGGTGATCAAAGCACCCCAAGAATAGACTCCTCCAAAAAAAGTGGTGACAAGGTGCCAAGAATAGAGAAGTAACTCCCATACCCAGAATAGGAGTATCTTATGACATTCTTATGACACCTTATGACACAAATATGACACACAATCTCCACATAAGCTAGCCTATCCCACGAATGTATGAAAACTCCATGTATGCACAAATATATAATATTCCCTAATTAATAAATAGGGAAAAATAAAAACCTACACTAATACACCCCCATAAGCGTAGCTTAGGTGGGCAGTGTGAAAATAAAAAATGGGTCCTGACAACTAGGCCTGATGAGGTACCCATGTACAAATACAATCTCCCATAAGATAGAGAAAAGGAGAAAACCCGTAGGAAAAAACTCCCCCCCCAAAAGAGAGACATAAAAGAAAGAAGAGTCTAAAAGGACCCCCTTGAAGATGCTGCTACTGCAGATGTGGACCGCACCCTAAGAAGAGCTTGTAGATGAATGAACTTACTCTCAGTGAAAGGTTTGGTGAAGATGTCTACAACCTGCTCTAAATATTGGCAAAATATCAAGTCAATGACCTAACTATGAATGAGTTCCCGAATGAAATGCATGTGAATCTCTATGTGCTTGGTTTGCTGGTGCTGAACCAGATTCTTGCAAATCTGAATGGTACTTTGGTTGTCACAATAAATGATGGTGGGCTGCCTGATAGGAATGCCAAACTTAGAAAGAATCCCCTGAAGCCAAATAGCCTCAGTAACTGCATTAACAGCTCCCTTGTACTCTACCTCTATGGATGATATAGCAATAGCATTCTGCTTCTTGCTAGAACAACTGATAGGACCAAAACCTAGAGAGAAACTATAACCAGAAGTGGACTTGCAAGTTTGTGAATCGCCAACCCAGTCTGAATCTGTATATCCAACCAAGTTAACCTCTGTGCCAAATCTGTAGTGAATCCCATATCTATGTGAACCCTGTATGTAATGCAAGATCCTCTTAGCTGCTTTCCAATTCAGCTCATGGGGTTCCTGCATGAATCTAGAGACAAGTCCCACTGAATATGAAATGTCGGCCCTGGTGTGAGTCAAGTAGATGAGACTACCAACAAGTTGTCGATATTGAGTGACATCAACCAATGGAGAAGAACAATCAGTCTCAAGCTTGACTCTTGATAGAAAGGGGGTTGGAGATGGCTTACAATCAGCCATGTGAAACTGAGCCAATAAGTCAAGAGCATACTTAGGCTGTGCAAGTGAAATCCCTAAATTTGACTGTGAGATCTCGATGCCAAAGAAGTAGTGCAATAGACCCAAGTCTATCATGTCAAATATATCCTAAAGAGATGCCTTCACTACTGCAATAGCCGATGAAGAACTCCCAGTGATCAGAAGGTCATCAACATATAGAACCAAAGTCATAAGTGAATCATCCTGCCACAAGAAGTAGACATTAAGATCAGAATGGCACCTAGTGAAACCTGTTGTGAGAAGGAAGGAATCCATCTTGGCATACCAACCATGAGGGGCCTATTTGAGGCCATATATAGATTTCCTAAGTCTACATACTAAGGAAGAATCTTGAACAAATCCTAGCAGCTGCTTCATGTAGATCTCCTCCTCAAGGTCTCCATGAAGAAAGGCACTCTTCACATCCATCTGATGCACATCCCAACCATGTGATGTGGCAATAGCCAAGGTGAGTCGGATAGAAGTCATATTTGCAATGGGTGCAAAGGTCTCTGAGTAGTCAATGCCTGCCACCTATGAGAAACCCTTGGTGACCAATCGCGCCTTATACTTATCAACTGACCCATCTGTTGCAAACTTGGTCTGATATATCCACCTACATCGAACCATCTTTCTTCCCTTAGGAAGTGATGTCAAGTCCCAAGTGTGATTTTTGATTAAGGAAGAATATTATTCCTCCATAGCACTATCCCACTCAGGTACCCCCCATGCCTCTCGAAAAGTTTGTGGATCTAAAACTATAGCAAAGAAGGCATGTGGATCTCTCTGAAAATCCCCCCTAGTACGTCTGTCATCTGTGGGATCTCCTGCCCAAGTGCCAACACTCTCAAGTGTCTATCTGGCCCATAGTGGCCCAAAAGTGGGCGAGTCAGGTGCTAACTCTTCATCCTCTGACTGACTAGAGGTGGATGACACTTCAACACTGTCCTCACTGTCTGAACTCAAAAAAAAAGAAGATGACTTTGGCTCAAGAACCTATTGTGGCTTATCTAAATCTAATGAGGAATCATCATGAAGAAGTAGATCCGATGAGGGAGAAGAAGTGTCAAGTGTTGAGTCTCTAAGACTCTCCTAAAAATGGACACTTCTCTCGATGAACAACTCATGAGTGATAGGATCTAGAAGTCGATATCCCTTAATACCATCCAGATATCTTACAAAGATGCAAGGCTTGGACTGACATTCCATAGCTTTGCATTTCTTCTTTGGAATTTGGGCCATGGCTGGGGATCTAAAAACTCTAAGGTGCTCAACATCAAGTTTCTTTTTATGCCAAGATTCAAAGGGTGTTATCCCTTTCAAAGTTTTGTGAGGAACCCTGTTTTGAATGTAGCAAGCATAATTGATGGCTTCAGCCCAGTACTATGGTGCTAAGGATTTGGAGTGAATCATACAGCTACCCATCTCTTTCAAGAATCTATTCTTGCGTTATGCAACCCTATTCTGTGAAGGACTATAGGTGACTGTGCACTGCAAATCAATCCCCTCTATGGTGCAAAACTACTCAAACATGATGCTGACATACTCCCCTCCATTATCAGTTCGAAGAACCTTGATGGATTTCTCACTCTATTTCTCAACAAGAGCCTTGAAGTCTAGAATTTTTTCAAACACTTCATACTTTTGTTTGAGAAAATATATCCAAGTGTACCTAGAGAAATCATCAATGAAAGTGAAGATGTACTTGGCTCTTGTGAAAGATGGTTTGGTAAAGGGTCCCGATACATCATTGTGGACTAACTCCAAAGGTTGTGAAGCCCTCCAAGCTTTGCCTTTGTCAAATTTTGCTTCGGGATGCTTCCCAAGGGAGCACCCCTCACAAAGTCCTTTTGAGAATTGGACGCGAGGCAAGCCAATGACCATGTCATGTTTGCAAAGTTGCTCAAGGTAGCGGTAGTTAAGGTGGCCAAACCGCTCATGCCACAATTTGCTAACTTCATCTAAATGAGTCAGCAATGCTGTCAGAGAAGAATATGATATAAAATGTGAAAAGGTGTATAATCTAGCTTGGTGATTTGCCCTACCCATGGCCACTGTAGTATCACTATGCAACTCCCTGATAGACACTGAATCTGGTGAAAACTCAAATCTCATGCCCTGACCAATGTGAGTGATTTGGTACACTGATAGGAGATTGGTTGAAAGAGAAGGAACACTTAGAACATTATTGAATGTTCTTCCTTCCATTTCAACTGACCCTCTCCCTGCAATGGAAAATGATGTGTCATCACCCAAACTAATTAAAGTCATTCTAAAAGGCTCTAAAGATGAAAACTCAAATAGTGAAGAGCCCATGTGGTGAGAAGCACCCGAGTTAATGACCCATGAAGATGTGAAAGCTGTTGTAGCTACAAGGGCCTTGCCCTTTTCTTTCTCCTTACCCTTTCCCTTTGCCTTAGTAGAATCTTGGGTAGATGAATTCTACTTGATGGACTCTGGAACACCTATGTTGTTCTTCTCTAGAAGATGAGTTAGGTGGTCTATTTGTTTATTCATGCACTTGTGTTCATCATGACCTGTCTTTTTACAATAGGCACACTTAACCTTCTCCTTCTTAAGTTTAGCATTAAAGGATGAAGTCTTAGTGTTGTTTTTGGCAGGATTAGTGTTTTCTTTCTTCTTCTCTTGGTCATTATTCTTTTTATTCTTCTCCTTTGTTGAAGTCTTATCCTTACCATTTCTAGCTATCAAAGCTTGGGGTTGAGTAGACTTCATTGTGCCCATTTGAATTAGCTTATCTTATTCCCTAGTCAAGTCGACAATGAATGAATCCAAAGAAGGCATTTTCCATGTAGTGCAAAGGGCACTTTTTGTGGCATGAAAAGTGGAGATAAAGACTGAATAGCTTGGACCTAGTTTTGTGAGAATAAAAAGTATAAGTTGATCATATTTCTTCTCTATCCCACATTTTTTCAATTGCAATCTAAGGGCCTTAAACTTAGTGAATAAGTCCTTTAGGGTGTCAAAGTTGCTAGGATTTAGACTTATGAGTTTGTTTTCGAGCTCATGACCTCTCATCTCATCAAGCTTTCCAAATAACTTTTCTAAGGTGTCCCATATGTCATTAGGAGTTTGGGAGGATTCTAAGTGGAAGAGAAGTTCTGGGGACACAGACAAGCTCAGTAACCCAAAGGCTTCATCACTACGATTGTACCACTTAACTTTTTTAGCATCTGTGTTGGGTTCTACTTTTGTACCCATTGTGATCCTATACAACCCTTTGCTTCTAAGAATGATTGACATTTTGACTTTTCATTCATGATAGTTGAAGGGTGTTAGGGGTTTAAGTTGAAAATAATTCATTTTTAGATGAATTTAGGTGAAGTTGAGTTGATTGCAAGTTGTGAATTTATGCAGAAAGGAGAATGAAAGCAAGTTGTGAAAAGCAATCACACCCCCCCAAAATGTTGAGCCCCCCAAATATGAAAGTGCACGCTAAAAAAATGTTGGACTCAGCCAAAAATGCATCTTAGAGAAATCAGTGCAAGACTTTTAAGCAAACAGGACGTCAGACTCGGCTGAAAATGCATCCCGGGAGACCCAAATTTTTGGCACTTTATAAACTAGTTCATTTTTGAAAAATAACAAGTCTAAACTGTGGAGAATTGAATTACAAGCACTTTTGAAAAAAATTTCACCCAAAACTGAGCTACCGTTTGCAAGATTTTAAAGTTACAATTTTCCCGTAAACTACTGTTTTTGCAAAAAAAGCACTAAAACATTAAAAAAATTGCCAGTTATAGGGAGAGAAAGTGGCCTTCAAACCATTAATTGGATTCAACATGGAATGAAGAATCCAAATGAGGTTTGTGTGAGGGGGAATTGGCCTCCTGCCAACCCAGGCCTCACCCTTCGTCTTCGACAAGCGAAGATACAAGTTTTAATTGAAAATCCCCAAAATACAAAACTATCTAAAATCCTTAATATTCAGTCAAATAGACTGATTTTTGTTTTATCAAGTCAATTTTACACTAAAAAATAAATCAAAGACAATTTGGATAGATGCCACGAGTCCAAAGGGTGCCAAATAGGATGCCAAGTACGGAGGGGCGTCCAAAAATGCACAGTCCAGAATTTTGACTTAGAAAAGACAAAAAAACTAAATGCAACCTGTTGCTTGGCGCCGTACAGTTGAAATCTTGTCAAGGGAGGACTGTGGCAAAAAGTTTCTCCAAAAACAAGGTGCAATGCTGGAGCTGGACAGCAAACAAAGAAAGTGGCGTCCAAAACAGGGCGTTGTGTTTTTTTTTGGCAAAAAAAAAAAAAACCAGCAGACGTGGACGCCGTACGGCCTGGTTGGCTATTGGAAAGGACTTAGCAGTAGCAAATGTGGTAGGTGCCTGGTCTCTTTCCTCAAGTTGGAGCTAAAGTTGGCATGGAGCAGCTGGAGCAGCACGCTGAAAACAGTGGTGTCCAAGAACAAAAAAAAGATTTCAGAGATCCGTCTTTTTTTTTTTGCAAAATTACAAAACCAGAATTCCTCCGCCTTACTGAAGAAAACCACAGATCTAGACAAAATGTCTTGGCAAATGCTAACTCAGAAGTAAATTCTTAAACAAGATCCGTATGGATTTGCATGAGTTAAAAAACAAAAACTCTACCAAAGCTCTCAAATGCAACGGATTAAAAAAGAAAACTAAGAAAGCAAAGTAAGAATTTCAAAATGAACTACTAGCATAACCAGACACAAGATTTCCAGGTTTGCTCTGATACCATATTGGAGTTGTTGCCAGAATCCGGATAACATGAGTGCAATGGAGACGTGATCACACAAGATGAACAAGTGCACACCACAAGATGCTAAAGCAATTTGAAAATAAGAAGATAAATTTCACAAGACAAAAAATGGAGAAAACTAAAATCTGATTATTCAACATGAAATGGCCAAAATGAAGAATACATATAGGAGAGCTAGTAAGTAACACTCCACAAATGGTGGTCAAAGCACCCGAAGAATACACTCCTCCACAAAAGGTGGTCAAAGCACCCCAAGAATAGACTCCTCAAAAAAAGGTTGTGACAAGGTGCCAAGAATAGAGAAGTAACTCCCATACCTGGAATAGGAGTATCTTATGACATTCTTATGACACCTTATGACACAAATATGATGGAGATGGTCTTTTTAGGTTAGCCTGATAGAAATAGGGTTTTAAAGATCAAAGGATGGGTTAATAAGGCTTGTTTAATGACTCATAGAATGTGAAGAAGACCATAAAGGTGAGGCATATTGATTATAATGCTATTATTATTCAATCAATTTTAGTATAGGTAGAACATAGAAACGGAGTCTTATGCATGATGGTGACCTACAGGGATTCCATAGGTCTAGGAAGTAGACAATTTTTTGATGTAGGATGGATTACCAAAGGAATCCAAGGATAAGTGATAGGGATAATAGCATGTTCACCAATATTATCATCATCAAAAGACTAGGGTTATCTAAATATCCTATACCAATGACGCCTAACATTTAAAAGGTCTAGAGCATCACCTACAGGCCTGAGTTTATGAAGGTAAAAACCTACAAGTTTTAGGTGTTTTGGATATTTGGAGATACTATGGATTATTTATGAAATGATCAAGGAATAGATAAAGTGTTAAAATGTTCCATTGGTGACTTAAAAAAATCAAATGTTGCATATGATTGAAGTCCTTTCAATTTTCATTGCTACTTGAATGGATTTGTTTTTGCTTAATGTAATAAGAACAAGAGTTGAATCTATACTAGATTTAGAAATAAAATGCTACCAACAATATAAATATATTTCATATATAAATATATACCTACTTCTTATGAGACTAATATCCATTAAGTGCATAAGTTGTAGTGTATCATCATGAGACCAATAGATTAGGAATCACTCCTCCATTATTTCATCACAAATTTTTACAATAAATAAAATGTATAAAACTGATATATGGTCAAAATACTTATGTTCATTTTATATTCTATAACATCTTGTATTTTATTCAATCATATTAACACAAATGTGGTGATTTGATGTGTTTAGGTCATCAATATGACCTACACTACCCCAATAATACCACTTTGGATCAAGTTCAAAGTGAATAGTTTTCAAACTTTAAATTTGACAAATCTAGGACTCATATAAATGCCAAGAATCAATTTAGAAGGCACAAAAACCTAAAAAATGACTATATGTTTACCAAAAATAGACATCAATTGTAAATTTTATGTACTAAAATCCTGAGGTTTAATACCTAGACCTTAAAAATGTCTAAGTAATGACAAGATTAGATTTTGAAAAACTATTTTCCACGTTGTAAGGTGTGTATCTATGAGACCAACTCTATGAGATGCTAAGTGACCCTAATTTATTATGGACGATGAGGGATGAGTAGGGAGTGATCATGAATGATGAGGGATATTGAGGGTCAATGAGAGAATAAACAGAGATGATGGAGTAATTACAGATGACTAAGTATAGTGACATTTAATGAAGGAGTGATTAGGGATAATGAAGAATGATGAGAGAGTGATTAGGGGTGATGAGGATTGAGTAGGAAGTGATTAGGGATGATAGAGCGGTGATGATTAACTGGAATTAACACAAAGTGGTCATTTGATGTGTGAAGCTCATGAATATGACCTATGCTACCCTAATCACACCACTTTGCATCAATTTCAAAGTGAGTGGTTTTTAAACTTCAATTTTGACAAACCTAAGACTCCTATAAATGCAAAGAATCAATCCAAAAAGCACAAAAACCTAAAAAATGACTATATATTTACCAATAATGGACATCAATTGTAAAACTTATGTCCTAAAATCCTTAGGTTTAATACATAGACCCTGAAATGACTAAGTACTGACTTGATCAAACTTTGAAAAATAATTTTTCACATCATAAGGCATGCAACTGTGAGACCAACTCTATTAGATGATGAGTGAACCTAATTTCTTATATTTATTAAAATAAATTTAAAGTATAAGAAAATAAATGTGTATAAGTTTACATTTATATTTTTATATTTACTTTCTAATACTTAACATTTAGAGTAGTTAATATAAGCTGTTAGCCAAAGTTGCCTTCATATACAACTTCCACATGCTATTATGTGCAAAATAATAAGAACATGATCATGTTATCAATAACATGATCACATTATTAATAATGAAATCATGTTACCTATTAACCAACATCTACTCAGATTGTTCAAATATGCAAAATAATAGTAATGTGATCA
>JARHVA010008016.1:197500-262500 GCA_037957365.1 Torreya grandis | reverse complement strand
GGTATATCCCAATAGCACACATGGCTAGTCATCAAGGTCCTTTGGAGTAGGCCTAACAATCCTAAAGGAGATTATTTGAAGCACAAGATGTACAAGTAGATAAAAAATATAATCAGGGATTGGAATCGATTGTCAAGGCTCTTAAGGAGTAGGTATGTATCTTAGAGTCTAAGTTGTTTTTAGAAGCAAAAGAAGATAAGATGTCTATTCAAGATCTTAAAAATGAACTAGAGGTTTTGTATTCATGTTTGAGATCAAGAGAAGAAGAGTGTGATCAGTTGAAGGATTACTTAGGTTCTTTGAAAGATAAGCATGAGAGGCTCATAGTCAAGGTTGAGAAAGATCATGAGATATTAGTCTAAGGTAAGAAGGATGCACTTTTGAAGGGAAAATTGAAGAAGCCAATTAGGCAGCCAAATGTTTTTAGTCTTTATAATTATTTTCATGGCCATTTTTTTGTTTATGATCATGTTGGTCATAGAGAAAGAGACTATTTGAGGAGACACAATCAGATCTTAGTTACCTTCAAGCAAAAGGTATGATAAATGTTTCTTGCTTTGTTGTCATAAGGTTGGTTGTATTGTTAAATTATGTCAAATGGAATAAAGAGATCCTCAAGGTATGTCAAAGGCTATGGAACCCCAAGAAGGTATGAGAAGGGCCAAACTTAGGTTTAGATACCTAAGATAGCAAAGGTTGATCAGATTGAGTTTAAAAGTGCTTGCTACAGTGGAGAAAGATTATGAGGAACTCTTCTTATTAGGAGTTATAGAAAAGATAGTGAATACTAGTCCTGAAAAACCTACAGATCAAAGAGAATCTCTTGTTACATTTGAGTATGAGCATTTTCAAGATGACCTATTTTTAGTTTTTAATAATAGTGCATTGGAATATAAGATAGTTGCAAGAGTTGAGAAGATGAACAACATCATGGATGTTGAGGTTAGTGAATCAGATAAGTTAGACATGCCTAAATGGATTATAAGAGAAATAAATTAGTCTTATAGATGCAAGAAGATCAAAGAAGTAACAGAGGATATGTGGGCATCTCTTGGGTTCACTTTGTTCTAGGACCCATTGTATGGGGTGTCTCTTCTAGGCTTCAAGGAGACACTTTACAGAAAGAAGAAACATGGTGGATGCTTATTGAGTCTTGTCTATGTTGCATGAAAGGAAAGTCATAAAGGCATATTTATCTTTGAAAGAGGTCTCTTGGGTCCAAAAACTGCAGATATTGATATGAATTTGACAAATTATGTAAGGGTTGAAGGTGTATTCAAACAAGGTATGTCAATAAATAAGGTATGTCAATGTTTTGAGAAGTTATGCATATTTTGGTTACTATCTTTTGGTTTTTGGCTTCAAGTGGTGTGATTATGAGGAGCATGGAGTTAGGGGGAGCTAACTTAGGTCCCTTGAGAAGAATGTGAAGTATATAATTATTTCTTATGTGAGATGAATCAAAGATAAGCTTTTTCAACAATTTGTCAAGTCCAAGGATCAAGAAGGCTATGTATGGATGAACTTATGAGTGTTTTTATAACCCTTTACCATTGATGTCAAAGGGGGAGAGAGAAAAGAAAAGGGGATCACTATAGAAATAAGATAATTGTGGATAACCCTTTGCCATTGATGTCAAAGGGGAAGAATTGAAGTTAGGGGGAGCCAAGGAGGAGAACCACAGCAAGGGGGAGTTCATCTACTAACTCATAGGGATTACCATCAATGATAAAGGGGGATATTATTGGAATAATTATCATTGATGCCAAAGGAAATATAATAGATATGATAAAAAATGTCAAAGGGAATTATTTCCAGAAGTGAATGATAGTGTTTTCAGAAGTGAACAAAAGTGTTACCAGAAGTGAATGGAATTATTACAGGAAGTGAATGAAATTATTGTCAGAACTGAATGGAATTATCGCTAGAAGTGAACATAATTGTTGCTAAAAGTGAACAGAAAGGTTGAAGAAAATGTTAATAGAATTATCGACAAGAATGTCAATGGTCACATCTTTTGGTGAAGAGGTGCCTGTTGGATGGGATGCCTCCTTTGAGAACTTTTAGAAGGTGATATAAGGGAGAAGAGATGTGGAAGTATTAAAAGAATTTGATTTGATTGAAGATCATATAAGTGTGAGAGAGAAGGAAGAGAGGAAGATTAAAAAATGAAATAAAATATATCTTAAGAAAAGAAGTGTGAATGGAATATTTATTCTAATGAAGAATATCATTTGAGAATTATGAAAGAGAGGAAAGCATAATTTATATAAGAAAAAAAATGAGAGAAAAAGTGTAAGAGAAGAAAATCTATCATTTGATTGAAGAAGCAATCACAAACGATGAAATCAATTTGGCTTGGGGTTGGTGCTCTCGTGGTTTAGTGCTCACAAATTAGTTGGGTTGTTACTTGGCAAAGGGGACTGATGTCTCTAGTGGGTGGGTTCTCACAAATTGAATGAGTTGGTGATTTATTTGAGGATTGGTGTCTCCAGTAGGTTTGTGCCTACAAACATTATAAAACACACACACACAGATATATATATATATATATATATATATATATATATATATATATATATATATATATATATATATATATATATATATATATGGTTTTCTCTGAAAGGGTTTCCATGTAAATCATGTGTTATCTTGTGTTATTAATTTCTATATCTTGAATGCTTATGGTTGTTGTGGCTGATTAAGTTTAAATGATTAAAATATAATCTTATACTGATTCACACCCCCCTCTCAGTATAACCCTGTGCTTAGCAATAAACATATATATTAGCTTCGATGAACATGTTACTATTTCGAAGATAACCATAGTTATTTACAATGACATATAGATAATATGTATCCCATATAATTTACATATACACATGTGGCTATGTTAAAATTTAAATTGACACAATTTTAATTTGATAGGGGTGAAAAATGATATGTGTCACTTATATAAAAGCAAGCTGACATCATATTAGATTCGATCTTATTTTTGGTCCAATAAGAATGAGGATGCCATGATAATTTTTTTTTATTATGGTAGGGCTCCATGTCTCATATGTAATTTGAGCCAATGATGTAATGCTTCTGATGTTGGGATAAGGCATTCATGTTCAACAGTCTATCTTGTAGCTTGAATTCATCCATGATGCCAATGAGGGGTATTTATAGGGTATTTAATGTGTAAGAAGGTGAGTGGTGAGATCATGGTGAGGGTTAGTGATAACGTATTTTAGATGATATCATAACCTATAAGGCCCATATAGTACAACAAACTTGGTTTCAAGGAAACTATTGGATTTAGATGATATTCACCCATTGAAAAGGGGTACACAACATACATGGTGGTGGCATACCTGATTAAGAATTTTCTATTGTCAAGGGTAGATGAGGTCTTGCATGGTCGATTGGCATCATTGTAGAGATTCAATTTTTTGTGTAGTGACTCATTCATTAACTCTATTCTTTGTGTAGATGTAGCAAGTCATATTTAAGTGTAAGCTCATTAGATATATCTATAACTAACATGAGTAGATTCTCAAAGTATCCCCTCAAAATTATTGCCTTTGCCACATTCTTGTTCCTAGAGTTACTTTTGTGATTTATATAACGTAGTATTAATATATACATATATAATCTAACATTAACATATATATTATTTAATCTCAATTTTTTAAAACTATTACGCCTTTGAAAGCTTTTTGACAAGTTTTAAAAGCATATACTTTGAATGCCTCAACAAACTAACGCCTCTCACCAAACTCCCTTTTTTTTTACTATGACTAGATTTTATTTAGAGACATTCAAATTATTATAAATGTAATATATTATTAAAAATATTAAAAATATTGATTATTTGTATAATATACTATTATGTATCCATGTGGCATGCACTTTGTAAAGGCTTTGGTATTCACTTCAATCGCAATGAAAGTTAAAACATAAACTACATAACCTCTATATATTGTTCCATAACGATATCATAATTGCCAATCAACCATCTTTTCTCTCAATTAGTGATTCCTCTATCACAATATTCATATTTTATCATGAACATTGGGCAATATAGATTGAAACCAAGGGAGTTATAGTTTTGACATAGAGATTGGGTTGAGAAGTTTTTCTTTACTTAAAGAGAACAAAATACATTCGTATAAAGCATGAAGGCAGTGAAATATGTAAAGGTCATGCTTCATGCCATGCCATTAGTGTTATAATTCATGATTATAGACCTTTGCAATGTTTTACAATGTATTCCCTAATCAGAGATCCTTAAGTAGCTCATTCAATTTGTGCTCTCAACTACTACATGCATATGGTCATCAAGGAGTTCTCCAACTCTTTGAGGAGATTAGGTAATAAAAGTAACTTGAGTAGACACAAAAGAGAGCCCAAGATCGAATAATGCTTGGAGAAGATCAAGGGAGGTCGAGACTGAGTCAAATCTGAAAAAGTATAGAGATCAGTTAAAAGAGTGCATAAAATGTGAAAGTTAGATGTAAGAAGAAGGACCTCAATGGAAAATATATCAAAGAAAACAAGCAAGGGTGTATTAGCAAAGTAAACAAGCTAGAATAATCCTCAAGAATCTCGACCAAGTTAATAAAATAGATGTCAAATTAATGCAAGTTTGACCAAGTTAAGTTCTTAATTTCTCCATCTATATCCACTCCACTAAGTCGTAGGATCACCTTCCATTTCTCATTCATCCACTTTGCAATTCTTTTGTGATCACTTCAAAAATGCTCAAACCTCTTCTAATTAATCTAGTCCTCGATCCCCTTTGTATTGATCTCATGATCACTTCCAAAATGCTCCAAGCTCTCTGAGTTAATCCTGAGCTCGAATCAACTACACAAGTTAGCAAAAAAATGGGTTTAGCTCTCTTATCTCTTCATGGTGTTCGGGTTTTTACTATTTATCACTCTTTTGTCTTTCATGGTCAGTGAATGCTTGTGGTTGGGGTCCCTTTTTAATGTATTTTAGATTGATATCGTACCCTATAAGGCCCATTTAGTACAACAAACTTGGTTTCAAGGAAACTATTAGATTTAGATTATTTTTACCCATTACAAAGCGGTACACAACATACATGGTGATGGCATACCTGATTGGGAATTTTCTATTGTCAAGGGTAGATGAGGTCTTGCATGGTCAATTGTCATCGTTGTAGTGATTCAATTTTTTATGTAGTGACTCATTCACTAACTCTATTCTTTGTGTGGATATAGCAAGTAATAGTTAAGTGTAAGCTCGTTTGATATATCTATAACTAACATAAGTAGATTCTCAAAGTATCTACTAAAAATTATTTCCTTTGCCACACTCTTGTTCCTAGAATTATTTTTGTGATTTATATAACATAGTATTAATATATACATATATAAACTAACATTAACACACACACACACACACACACACACACACACACACACACACACACACACACACACACACACACACACACACACACACACACGTTAATGTATATATATATATATATATATATATATATATATATATATATATATATATATATATATATATATATATATATATATATATATATATATATATATATATATAATCTCATTTTTAAAAAAATATTACGCCTCTGAATGCTTTCTGACAAGTTTTAAAAGCACAGACTCTGAATGCCTCAACAAACTAACGCTTCTCACCGAACTCCTCCTTTTGTTGACTATGACTAGATTTTATTTAGAGACATTCAAATTATTATAAATGTAATATATTATTAAAATATTAAATGTATTGATTATTTCTATATTATGCTATTATGCATCCATGTGGCATGCACTTTGTAAAGGCTTTCGTATTCACTTCAACCACAATGAAAGTCAAAACATAAACTATATAACCTCTATATATTGTTCCATAACAATATCATAATTGCCAATCGACCATCTTTTCTCTCAACTAGTGATTCTTGTATCACAATATTCACATTTTATCATGAACATTGGCCAATACAGATTGAAACCAAGAGAGTTATAGTTTTGACATAGAGATTGGGTGAAGAAGTTTTTTCTTTACTTGAAGAGATCAAAATACATTCTTATAAAGCATGAAGGCGGTGAAATATGTAAAGGTCATGCTTCATGCCATGTCATTAGTGTTATAATTCATGATTATAGAACTTTGCAATGTTTTGCAATGCATTCCATAAGCAGATCTCCTCAAGCAGCGCATTCAATTTGTGCTCTCAACTAGTACATGCATACGGTCATCAAGGAGTTCTCCAGCTCTTCAAGGAGATTAGGTAAAAAAAGTAACTTGAGTAGACACAAAAGAGAGCCCAAGATCGAATAATGCTTGGACGAGATCAAGTGAGGTCTAGATTGAGTCAAATCTAAAAGAGAATAGAGAGCAGTTACGAGAGTGGATAAATGTGAAAGTTAGATGTAAGAAGAAAGAGCTCGATGGAAAACATATCAAAGAGAAAAGCAAGGGTGTATTAGCAAGGTCAACAAGCTAGAATAATCCTCAAGAATCTCGACCAAGTTAATAAAATAGATGTCAAATTAATGCAAGTTTGACCTAGTTAAGTTATTAATTTCTCCATCTAAATCCATTCCACTAAGTCGTAAGCTCAGCTTCCATTTCTCCTTCATCCCCTTTGCAATGCTTTAATGATCACTTCAAAAAAGCTCAAACCTCTTCGAATTAACCCTGTCCTCGAGCCCCTTTGTATTGATCTCATGATCACTTCCAAAATGCTCCAAGCTCTCTGAGTTAACCCTGAGCTCGAATCAACTACACAAGTTAGCAAAAAAAATGGGTTTAGCTCTCCTCATCTCTTTAGGGTGCTCGGGTTTTTACTATTTATCACTCTTTTATCTTTCACGATGAGTGAATGCTTGTAGTTCAACTATTCTGCAGACCTAAAAGAACTGAGAGAGATTGTTGGAATTTCATAATCTCGACATCTCCTGACCGGTTCTTGATGACTAGATTTTCTTGCACCGGCCAATCTCCTTATGCGCAGAACTGTTCGCTGCCCGATGACGACCTCATCTCTGCCTGTAATTTCAATCAAATTTACGAAGTGTAGATAATTTCTCCCTCGCCTCTCGGACACGTGTCACCAAACGATAGACGTATAAAACTTTATTTTTTTTAGATGGATGTGAGACGAATCCATGGATACTTTCTCACATAAAACGACTCCAATATAATATATATTTACGTTTATCATAAATAAAATAATTTAAAATATTATTTAATATTATTAATATTTTCATATTTATGTTCATTTGAAAATTTTTTAAAATAAAAAATATATTAAAAAAAATTAAAAAAAATTAAAAGATAATAAAAAATTATTAAACTGCATATGTTTAAGTTTTGATTTAAACATTTACTCATATTAATTGTGGCAATGTATAGTTGGAGTTGGGAATGTTCAAAATTAAAAAATAAGAAGATAAAGACATATCATTTGATGGAATCTGTAGTATTTGAGAGCGTATATTAATGTTTTGATATCTCTCACATTATTGTTATATTGTTGACATTAGTATTGACTGGGCAAATCAGATCTTTGCCAGTCTTTTGGCTAAGATCAAGTATAGTAGCTGTTGTTATCAGTTTTTTATCTGACATGTGGTTGAATGAGGCACCTGGTATTAAATTAACATAATTTTTTGCTAAAAAAGTTTTAATTATTACGAACACAACGAAATTACAGAAGAAAAAAAAACGAGTTCATTGGTTTTCCCAATCAGTGGCTTAATCAGGATGTCATAATACTTTTTAATGAAAATCATGTTCAAGGAACAATTGTTGGTCCCTATTCCTTTGGAGAGCAGAGGTCTTTTTCCATGCAAACTGAGTAAAAGAGAGATGGGAGGCGCACTTGTCTGCTTCATGCTTTTCCTTTTTCTGCACTGACAACTTATTCACTCCTCCTCCCCCCATTTCCAAATGCTGCCTACACCCTAAGCGCGCTTATAAGTTGCTATGCTTTGCCTAAATTTTATATATATATGAAAATAGACAAATATGCGTAAAACCCAATAATACAAAAGTTTAAAGAAAAGTTCAAAGATATATATAGTAGAGTAGGTTATGTTCTTTTAATATTTTGATAAATTGTATTAGAGTTACAATAATGTGGACCTCAATTTTTTTGATTCTTTCATTATTATTATTCAAAATCTAATTAAATATACCTTATTAAATTGAATATATATATTTTCAATTGCACCAATATTAATTATACAGTGAGAGACAAAATATTATACTGGTATTTCAAGAATATCGTCGATATTAAAAACACACCAATCAAATCAGCTTCCATCAAATGGTTGTTAGTCTGGATATGAGATGAATCTATGTATACTTTCCCACATAGAACACCTCCAATGTAATATGCTATTACCTGTCTTATTTATGGTTAACAATTAATTTAAGAATAAAATATAGTTATGTTGAAAATCACGCATAGTTAGAGTTGGGAAAGCTTATAAATTAGAAGAGAAGATAAATCCACAACATTTTATGACATTTTTATTATTTGAGAGTCTAAATTAATGTTTTATATCTCTCACATTTTAAGATTGAAAATGTTGTTTATGCATATTGGTTTTATTATTATATTATTGACATTAGTAGTGACTGTCAGATAATAATACATTGTTACACCTAGAAAAATGACCAAGGTATTGATATGGTAGAATTTATAGATCCAAATATTCAACTATGAAATAGTCTTGCATTTTTTCGCTTTTCCATTCATTTCAAATCATAGTTATCTAGAAAAAAAAATGTGGTGTCATAGGAAATTATCAATTTTTAGGGTTTTGTACTTGTGAGATTGAATGCACTAAAAATAGTAGTTTTCAAACATATATTCTTTATGTGCACCTTGGAAAAAATTCAGATACATAAACATATACACCAATTTGAATTTATTATGATAATTTTTATGTTGTAATGGAATGTGCACTTCTATACATATGGATATTTATTTAATGCATGGTAAAATTTGATTCCACATTATATAACTTCTAGCATTGTAATGCATGGTGAAAGTTGATTCCAGCATAGTAATGCATGGTGAAATTTGATTCCACATTATATACCTTCAACTGTAAAAACTAGTTTCCATTAATAGCATTCAATGACTTCCTTAAGATATGCATAACTGAATGAAACATATGCACTTATATTTTATTCATTTAGTTTTGTCCATCAAAGCCTAAAGGCTATGGCCTAGTTTCACTATGCATGTAAAGTCTTTGGGATATCACCTTAATATAACGTGCAAGATGTGTGAATAATATCCATCACACAAAGGATTTTTTTTAATCATGGTTGCAACACAAAATTTGAAATTTGGAACCATTATTTAAGCCACATGTAATCATGGTGTACACATTATTTGAGAAGAATAATTAAGGGGTTACATAAATTGAAATGTTTAATTAATAAAATAATGTATTGATTTTGATGCATTAATATATTTATTTATTAATAAAATCATTAATATATGTATATTTTTTCATAGCACATATGTATATTTTATTCTCTATATCTATGCAGTGAAAAGTTACATACGATCGACACTAAAGTCCCATTGAAGTATAATAGTCCAATACTGGATATGATGATGAATACATATTGATCCTTTCATGTCCTATTTTTGACTTACATAATATTCGTACATGGTGAAATACTAACTTATTTAATTGATAAAATAATTTATATATTATAAGATGTGTATCATGATATGTTTTCATTGATTACACCAAAGATGTTTGCATGGGGAAACCTTATAGTTGATCAAAGCTTAGATCACATTCAAGTATAATGGTTTGAGATTAAAATAGATGATGAATCACTTTTAATATGGAAGGATCAATTATATGTGGCTATTTGAAATTGAAATAAAAATCTTGGATTTTATCCCATATTAATGCACATTTTGGGGAGATTTCCCCATACACAAAAATGTCCTATTTGGAGTAATATCAATTATACTCATTAGAAACTTGTGACAATGGCCTCTAGTTATGGGAATACTAATATGTGTAGAAAAAAAAGGTTCAATTGTTTCATGAAGTTTTGACACTTCCATCACATAAATGAATATTATAAATCCTGAGTGAAAAATTAAGTATTGGGAGTTGTTCCTATATACAATAGGCATCTCATTATTGATATAAAAAAATGATAAGTGTGTTGAAGAAACATATAGGATAAAAAAGGAGCAACTATTGAATTTTGGTACACAGTATATTTTGAGTTACATCAGGAATATAACATAGTTATTGTAAAAATGGAACACATAATATATTACTTATCATAGGGATAATAGATTGAACACCCATAACCTAGAAATGCATTCCATTAAATAGAATTTCTTAATCTCAAGCTTGTTCTCTCCAGTAAGTTTGTCATAAAACATATTTCTATGTATGCGTCAAAAGAATTAAATCTGTCATAAAGGTTCCATAGATTTTCATTAAGTATAGTGGAGAATAAAAAATTATATGAACCATTTTCAAATACATTAAAATTTTTTCTAACTTATATAATCATAAATCATGAAATTAGTGCATAGGAAAATTTTCATATATTGTAAAAAATCAAATTTTTGTGTGAAACTAAACATTTGGTTCATAGAATGAGGTTAATAAATTTTTACATCACGTGTCCAAGAGTTAAACCAATTCACTTGTATCTTAAATCATCATTGATTCACACATTGAACAACCTTATTCTTGGAGTCCCTATCTCTTAAAGAACAAAACAAGTTTTGGTCTTATAAGAACCATAGTCCCATTCAAAATATAGATAAAAATTATACTCCTTCTAAACATTCTCATATACATCACTTTATAAGATCAAAATTATTGACACATATTAATCAATACTTATGAAAGACTCACTCTCAAAATCAATGTAAAATTTTGGGTGCAAAATATATTATACTCATCGACAACTTGTATCGATAGTAGAGATTTTACTCTACTTTTACGTTGCACAAAAATAAAATTATGAAAAAAGCTTTTGATCTAAGACAAGTAGCCTTCTAAAATGTCTTGTTGAATATTTGGAACACTGAAACAAAAGTGAAAGATTAGAATTTGAAAATATCTCTAATAGAAATATCTTTGTGTTTAGAATAAAAATTTATCATTTCATTCTTCAACTCATCTATATGCAAAAAATAATTTGTATTAAACACATTATTAAGGATATTTATAAATAATTGAATATGTCAATTGCATGTAGTATTTCAAAGCATTCAAAGAAAAATAATATTATATGTCTTCATGAAAATTGATTAAAAACTAAAATTATTAGGTCTAAAGGCCAATAAGTTATGTTTATGTCTAATTAGAGTGTACCCCGTTGCCACATTTAGTAATTTTTTTTCATGATCCTCTTCTTATTAACATTATTTAATGAAAAACTTCCATTAATTAGTCAAATGGATGGAATATTTAACACCAACCATTAATTTTAATTCACTCATGAACATTTCATCCCATCCCTCCCCATCCTATATGATCTTCCACTGTAAGGTTTTCATTGTTGTAAAAAATTAGTTTGAATATGCCATGTCATACATCATTAAACTTATCATAGGTAATACAGACACTCCTTTTTTCTCTTTTCCTCTTTTGAAACTACCCCAAGCTATAGTGTGCCCCCAATAGTTTTAGTTTTAGTACTTTGATCATATTAAAGAGGAAAATTTGAGAAATATTAACAACCTTAAAATCCCCACTCAAAATTTTTGTCTTTATTAAACTCCATCTTCTATCATTTTATCGAATCATGAAATTATCCCTTAAAAAAATAATAATAGTATGCACTCCCAACATGTTTATATCCCTCATCTCAAACTAAAGTAAATGAAATTTTCTTCCAAATAAGTACCAACACGCATTTTCTCTCCCTTTTTATGTGATTTGAAACCCTTAAATTAGTTGTTAGAGAAAGAGTGGATAAGACACAAGACAAATTTAATGTTTATAATTACTATGATATTAAAAGTTCAATGTAACACAAAACCATATATGATGCATAGGAATGAACGTACTCATTGTCAACATCTTATTCTTCAAACTCTCCCCTTCCCTTAGTTTCCTTTCTATACTGGTTTAATCAAATACTAATTTTTTGTTAATGCTTATTAAAGTATTATAAAATACCATAATATTTTATAGGGGTATTCATTTTTCGTAAGATTGTGCTCCTTGAAAAAGATTTATATTTTTACTCCTTTCCATTTCACACAATTATCAATAATACAACATCATGTGTACATACAAATAAAAAATAGAATAAATGTATACCCTATTTTTTGCATCGACTTCTTACTTAAAACTCACTCTATTTAATTTTCTCTTTTGATGTTTCCATTATTCTTAATTTTCACAATTTATAGTTTTCATCTCTTAAGTTTACAATATGCTCTACATTCAAAATGGAAGTTAAACTAATATGTATTAGAATATAATTTATAACACATGCCTTCCTATTTTTTTTCACTCACCAATTGAAAATTATAAACCTACAAGTCATTTTGCATTGGTGAAAATTTATAGAGGCCT
This sequence comes from Torreya grandis, assembly GCA_037957365.1. Classification (NCBI taxonomy): domain Eukaryota; kingdom Viridiplantae; phylum Streptophyta; class Pinopsida; order Cupressales; family Taxaceae; genus Torreya; species Torreya grandis. The sequence continues at coordinate 249,907 of JARHVA010008016.1, read as the reverse complement.
TTTTTGGATTGACTATGCAGAAATGTTACTCAACTTCTACACTTTTTATTTCTTAACAATGATTTTATCTTAATATAATAAATTTTTTGGGCTTGATAGAGGAAAAATTTCATAAACATGTGGCTATGATATCATAATGAAAATGAGCATTTATATCTAAGGATTAAAAAAAGCAAGCTCTTAAATATAAAAGAACCAATTTATTAACATTAAATTATTACAAGTAGGGGATGGAATATTATATTTTACTATGCACAATGATGACAGGGATTAATTGCATAGACAAGCCTTAATTATTCTTTACATGTTTGTTGTTTTCAAGTGTTATATGATGTGCTCCTTTATTTTTATATTACATTGTTGAATCCTTCTCTAATTGAATGAGACATGTTTATTTTTCTAATTGTGGCTCTAAATTTGCATGATATTGATTGTTATATGTTTGAATTTAAATCTATGTGAAATTGATTTTTATCTATGTGAGTCAAATTTTGGTTGAGATTTATTGTTCTTTGATTGATTTTTCTTTTGCATGACATTAAGTGTTATCATATTTGCTTCTATGATTTATTGTGTGCATCATGGCCATGACATTTTACATGACTGTGTGTGGATACATCTAAGATTAATTTCTAGGCTTGTGATGCCATGATTCATATCACACAATCATATACTTGTGTATGATGCCACGATACATATCATACATATTGTATGCATATAATTACTTATTTATTATATGATCATTACTATGATGACTATATTGCATGCCTCATTTTTGCATCTAATTAACATGACACATGTATGCCTTACGCTACTTTTTCTATATATACTCTAATGATCTAATCTTTATATGATAACATAATCTAACCATGTTAGCGCATGCTTTATATGCTTATAGTTTTTTTTATATAACATTATATATATAAATCCTTTAATTTAAGATGATTAATTTTTAGAGTACATCCCTAAACTCAAAAAAATGGTATACATAGTGATCTTATCATTGAGACTTAGTCATTCACATAAAACATTCAAATTTTTGCATAGATTGACTCAAATTTTGGCATAAATTGATATTGATGTGTATATGTTGGAACTACATTTCCTTCCTACTAGGAAAAACATATAACTAACAAGAGACATCAAACAAATGATATTTGTTTCAGTAGTTATTTTTATTTTATTGCATCAAAGCATGCCATAATGTATGATGAAACAATAAAATTAAAAAAAAAATTGTATTTTATATTTTAATTGGTACAGATGATACTTAAAACCCTTTCCAGTACCAATTAAAATAAAACACTTTCGATACTTTATGTTTTATGTACCAAAAAAATCTTTTTCTCAAAGAAACAAACACAAATATTAAACTAAACAACTTCAGGTATTAACGTTAGCTACTGCCATTGTTCAAAATTTAACATGGACAAAAAAAAGTTATATTTATCAAACTATTTAAAAGTGTGTATGCAACAAATACACTAAAAGAACATTATATGACAAATTAAATAACATTTTGTCTTTTGGAAAGTAATCAAATTTTGTTTGGGAAGGAAAATTTCCTAAAGTTTATCGAGTCTTTACATACAGCTAATGAGAAGAGGGCTCATTAATGACATTTTACATTCATTTTGGAGTTCTTTATTATCTGATAGTAAAGTCCATTACCCATGTAATTAATATATTATTAAATTTCAGGGGAAATAAATATTTTGAGTCACTTAGGAAATTGTTATTGACACATGAATTTAATGTCATTGCTAGATGTTAATGCACATCAATTCATGCACCTATCATTCATGGTGGCATTCATTGTCACTCCCTCACCACTTTTGGTTTCATACAGTTTTGCACATCTAGTCATACATGGGCACATTAGTGGGGAATATACAACAATTTATTGTTCCTCATGCTCTAATTTTTATGTCTAGTATCCTTAATCTACACATTTTCTTGTTATGAGAAATTTAGTGGAGATCAATGTCAATAAATCTATAAATATTAGTGTTTATCATAGCAAATTATTTTGAAAAGTCATTTGAGGTCCATTAATAGCAATTGGAAACTCATTCATTTCCTTAATGTCTTTGAGAAAATAAAACAATTTTTATTATTTTATTCTTTTCCTAAATGATGTTAATCAATGATTAAACTAAATTTACTGTGTCCAATGAAACCCTTATAGTTTTTAATAAATTTTTATTTTACAATATCTTCTTATATTTTATTTATTCTAGTAATCTAGAGAAGGATAGCATGAGAAGAACTTTTGTAATTTATTTGGCTTCTTGGGACTCCTATTCATTGGATTTATGTGACCCAAGGATTATGAGCTACCCCTAACTTATAAACCAAGAAAAACTAATAGCCATCCCCTTTGGCTTTACTTCCTTGTCTCCTGCTTAAATGCAATATTGCCAGCAATCTCCTAAAATGATAAAAGCTCAATATTATCACTAGTGCATGCTTAGGAACCCATATCTTGATCTTATAACTTTTCATGGTCTCATCCTTAGATATAATAATTTTAATAGTAATCCTGTCCACTTGGGCTTATAGTAAAAAAAATTAATTTTTCTCATTGTGGTCTCCATCATGACCATCACAATATCAAATAGCTAGTCAAAATGAATTCTAATTTTAGTTTTAATGTTTTGTATGTATGTATGCAAAGGGTGTGTTTAACTCAAACTATTTTTAGGTAAGAATACTAGATATCATATATAACATAGTTTTTTACTATCTTGTTAGAAAGCTTCCAACCAATCTAGTCATGTATTTTTCTATATTTTTAGAATTGGGAAGGCTTTGGATTTTAGTAACTATTTATATGTGGTTGGAAATTTGCCTTCACATTTTTAAAATAGTTTTTAAAATACTATTTTAAGGATCTTCTAAATTTTTCACATCCTAGGCCGAAGATGTTAAAAAAGTTTATTCTATTTCAGATGCCAATTTCTACAGACAAGCTATTTACTAGGTCTTCTTGAAATGTCTAGCCCAAAGTCTCATTTTTTTTCTTACCTAACTATTCTCACTATAAAATAGTTATGTTACTAAAGTTTTAACTTATTGGTTTCCTATTCTTGGTTTGACATAGGGAAATGGTTTTTGAATGGTAAATCAACTTATTTGATATTATTGTAATGATTTTATTAATTTTTTTACTCTTGTGTGACATTCCTGGTTGTTTTTAAATGAAACTTATTGGTAATGCCCATGTGAAATTTGATACAGGATTTGTTGGTGACTAATCTAAACATTCCTTTTTTAAGTCCAAATGTATTATTTCATATAGTAGAGTTGAAATTGCATGTCTATATAATTAAAAATTTATTTTTGTACCAAATTCATTCAGTTTATCTAGTAGTTCTACAAATACACTCAAAGAAGGAAATTTGAAAAAGATGGATTATTAAAAAAATGTTATTTTAATAAACAATGTAGCAAAGTAAATAGAAATTCAGGTGCATTTTATTAGTATTTATTCTATAATATGATATCCATATCTTACCAAATGTATTTTTCTTCTCTATACTCTAATGAGGGGACCATTTCTTAATAACTCAGCTATTGAAAGAGAAGATTTATACACTCAAAACTAAAGAAATTTAAAACAAATTGTCTATTATAAAAATCTTATTTCCCTGGGTAATGTAGTAAAACAACTATAAAAGAGATAGGAATTAATTAGAATATCTCTAATCATATTGAAATATATATACTTCTCCAAATCACAGTGTGATAGCAATTGTTTTTTGAACAATACACTGAGTAGAATAGACATCTATTCTAAATTAAACACACATGAACTATTTGTCCATTCTGCTTATGGGTGTGTTCAAGGTTATGTCAAAAGGAATTGTTCTACCTTTTAATTTATTAGTATTACATTATACATACACACTTTCTAGACATAATAATTGCATGTTTTTCATCATTTTTAATTGATTTTAGGATCATGCAATGCAATGCTAAAAAGGAGACTAGACTGAAACATAGAACAACAATTGCAACTCACTTGAACAACTTTCACAATCATTTTTATCTTATCTAAACTATTGTATATTCATGTGTTATTATTATATCATATACATAATATATTTAACCATTGCAATCTATCAAATTCACTTTAAAATTTGAATATTTAAACATGGATTCCATAGTAGGGGAATAAATGGTTGTAACCTATTTTTGGTCTATCTTTCAAAACTAATGTCAATATAATAATGTGGATATCCTTTTCCTCATTTACACCTTCTACATCATCCGCGGGAACTATTATTGAGATACCTGGGGCACTGTCAATGGTATCATTCCATGAATTATTCTCAATGAACTCAATGTCTATACTGATAACAATCTTCTTGGTAGCAGGGTTACATAGTTTATATGCTTTGGATGCTTTATTGTAACCAATGAAGATGCACTTTTCTCCTTGATAATAAAATTTATGCCTCTTCTCCTTTAACACAAGTGCATATTCCACTTACCCAAATATTCTTAGTTGCTTTGCATTGTATTTGTTGTTTGTCTATGCTTATTATTGAGTCTTATCTTGTATGACCTTTGTGAAACATATTTTCAACAAGTATATTGTTGTTAATTCAACCTCAATACAAAATATAATTAAAAATCCCTTGGCCTTTAACATGCTTCCATTGATCACTTGGATGGTTATATTCTTCCTTTTAGCCACTCCATTTTTCTATGGAGTATACCTAGCAGTCAATTGATTTGTAATTCCTTCATTCCTACAAAATTTTAGTAATTATTTAAAGACACACTCTCCCCATCTATTTTTTCTCAAGACCTTGATGAAATGTCCACTTTGTTTCTTAACCAAGGATTTTAACCAATTTAATTTATCTAAAGATTTAAATTTATGTTTCAAGAAATAAATCCAAGTATTCTTGTTGTAACCTCTATGAAGGTCAAGAAGTATTCATTCTGAGTAAAATTTTTCATTGGACCACATAAATATTAGTGCACCAAATCCAATGGTGATTTTTCCCTCCTAGACATCCCTAATTGAAAGGGTTGCCTATGTTGTTTTCATAAGATGCATGCCACACATTTTATATCAAGTTCTACTATTATTGGTAGTCCCCTAACAATAGTTTTATTGGATAATAAATTTAATCTAGAATACATTAAATTCAGGAATATGGATGGGTATTTGATGGTTTCCTTGAAGGATTCATATTGTATAACTATTATACTCTTCATACAATTATAAGGAGTAGATACAAACTATGTAGAAAAATCAATTTGCATCTTAAGGTGAAACATGAATTTTTTTTCATTTTAAATGTATTTATCTTATTATTGCTCCCATCATTTTCAGATATCATGTGTTCTTCCTTTTGCATCAAGCTCTATATCCTTTTTCATCTAATTGTCTAATGCTCAAAATATTTTATTTTAGATTTGGATCATGGTAGGTGTCATAGATTGGTCTTGGTTCACCTTGCTTGGTGTAAATGATGATAGTCCCTTTACCAGTAGTTGGAACTTTTCCATTTTTCTCCATCTTAATATTGGATTGAATGTTCTTTTCAATGGAGGAAAATAAGTTTTCATTACCATTCATGTGGTTAAGATAAGAAATTTCTAAATACCAAACCCTAATGTTGATTTACCTAGTAATACTACACATAATAAACATGTTTAGGCAATGTTTAAATTCACTAACCTCTTCATTAGTTACATTTTCACTTTACCTTCAATGGTCACACTACCTCTATATACACTCACTATAAAAATGACCATAATTGTGATAATAATAAATGAACATTGTTTTAATCATACCTTTGGTTTGAGGTACTACTCCTCTTTTTGTCTTGGGATTCTAATTATGAGTTGATTTCTCTTTCTTAGTTATTTGAGTTTACTCTTCTAGAGTAGATTCTTCCTCTTCCTCTGTCTCAATTTTTTTTACCTATTGTCTTTTCGTCTTCCCTTATCTCTCATATTGGTATGATATTTAAAGTCTTGTTATAGGGAAGAAGGAGTAGATCTATTCAGCCACTACTCTTGGGTTTGTAATGAACCCATCAGCTCATCCACTATCATATTTGAAAGGTATTTATCCTTTTCAACATTAATAAAAATTGAATCAAATCTTAATGTATAAATTTTAAGAACCTTCTCAACATACCTTTGATATTGTATATCTTTTCCATTAATTGTTAACCTATTTTTTAATCTATAAACTCTTGTATGAAAATCTGAAATGGACTCATCATCCTTCATTTGAAGGGTTTAAAAATCTCTCCTAATCAATTAGAGTTTGACTAGCCTCACCTTGTTAGTTCCTTTTTAGTATTTTTGAATAATTTCTCATGCATCCATTGAGTATTTAGTTACTACTATTTTGGGTATATCTACCATTGTTATCTCAATCAAATTCAGGGTTTTTGCATTAATCCTCCTAGTGTCCTTTAGCTAGTTCTTTTGGGAAATTTTCAATGAATTGTAGGTAGCTTGGTTAATCACATATTTTAATCCAGTTACCAACAACACTCACAAAACATTATCAACCATTACAGTCTTCATCTTCTTAGACTATACATCATAATTTTTTCCACCAAGTGTTGGTGGGTGAAACCAAATTTTAATGTTTATTCTAACCATGCTAGGGAATTGGGTAAACTCTTAAAACCCATTAAAATATAGAGCTCTTACTGAAATACCAATTTTTGTAAATAAAACAAATGAAACATGAATAGGCGAGGTTGTATTTATCCCATATGAAGAAATAAAATCAACAAAAATTACATATGATAGTTATACTAAAGCAAATAGAGACACATAAAATAAGATATGTCAAATAAATTGACTAAATTTATATTTATGTTTAAAAAATGTTCTTAAAAAAATTGCTATCAATTATTTTTGTTGTTTTTGTTGTTGTTGTTGTTGTTGTTGTTGTTGTTGTTGTTGTTGTTGTTGTTGTTGTTGTTATTGTTGTTGTTATTTTCTAAATCTTTCTCTATTTTTTATATGTTTTATATTCCTCTTGTATTCACCTCTATTGATGTTCTAACTTCTTCTCCACTCTTTAATTTTTTTTATTCATCTATTTGGTTCTACTATAGCTATTGCTCACATTTTTGTCTATTTTGCACTTTTTTCTACATTATTTTTATTTCTTAGACCATTGCTCCATTCTATCATTCTTCCTCTATTCCATTTTTTGCATAGGCTATTATTATCATACCATACTATAATTTTTGTTGCATTGATTATATTATTCATTCCTATTCAGCTAGAAACTATTACAAAAATTCAATAACACCTACTATTGTGTCATTCTGTCACTCAACATAATGGTTGTTGATGGATGCAACTAATGGAGGGGTATAGATCCTAAAAAGAAATAAAATAAAAAAATTAGATGTCATTAAATTCAAAATAGTCAAAATTATAAAATTTGATACGCTTTTTCTCTAATGAAAAAATACACAAATTAGACTAGAGGGGAATTAAATTTATATGCTATAGATAGTTGAAAAACTTGAGGACAAACTAAAAACTGGAGCACATACAACAAAGATTACTATTATTTATTAGTGTATGAATGGCATACATATGACCCAAAGTTTACTCCTTGAAACCTCATTAACATTTAAAATCTATCAAATACTCAAAAATCATATTTAACCATAATAAAACCCTTGAATATTCACTATAATATCTTATTGAAAATTTGACATGATCTCAAATTTGATCATTAGGAATAAGGTCAATTGATGGTCCAATGTCATTCCCAACAATGCCCAAATGCTATGAAAAGTAGAATTGGGAAAATTCACATAGGGATAGAAGAATAACCTAGAAGTACACAAAGAGAGCATCAATGAGATGATGGTTTATTTGCAGGAAAGTAAAAGGGAGTTGTTAAAAAATAGTTGAGGGTTTATGAGCGAATTTTTGATGCTTAAATAAGAGAGACACAGCTTGAGATTGGGTAAAGATAAAATTGAAGAAGTGACTATATAAAAATAAACTATTTATTAATGTATTATAAGCAAATAAGGGGCTAAATACGCTTTTAGTAAAATGGCCAATGAAGTGCAAGTCTCTTGGCCATTGATCTTGTAGATTAATGATCAAGGTTATTCGAGGTGAGATTTAAAGAGCATATTTTATTTTTATGTGTGAATTAAACCTACTAAATCTCCCTACCACCTGGGAATGATCATCAATCAACCACCCTTTCTCTCAATTGATTAGTTTGCTACCTCGAAATTCACATTGTATCATGGGAGATTCCCCCTTGTGCATTTATGTGATATACACTTTGAAAAATATTTAGTTCTCACTTCAGCCATAATGAAATAAAAAAGGTAAAATATATAACCTTACTTTATTTCCCCACATCTACATCATTGCATTGTTGTCACAATCAAACATAATATAGTCAATAAAAGATATTGCCACCTTTGGATGATTTCATATCAATGACATTTTATTTAAGGTGGTGAATTCTCTACTATGACATTCACATTTTATCATGAGCAATTCCCCCTTCACATAAAAAATTAAACTATTTTTTTTTGAAAATGACATAATAAATTGATAGCTAGGCCTACAATTGAGCATTATGTGTTCGTGGTTAACATTCTTGGTTGTGTTGAGTAAATTTTATCATCAAAATGTCAATTAATCATGTCATGGTTGTGCGGACATGTTTTTTGGGGTATCCGTGGAACATATAAGAATGAAAAATTAGGAAAAAACATTAATTAATATATATTATCTTATATTTTGATATTATATTATAAAATAAATGGCAACAATCCTCTCACAATGACACCACTACACAAATGAAATCTACCATGAAATATAGATGACATATTTTGCATGAAGGTTTAGAATTAAAATATTGATGATTGTTGGAATAGAGAATGTATAAGTATAGTAAGAAAATAATTAATCATGAACCACATCACAACATGTTTGATGACCCCAATGGATGACTGAGAAAAAAATCACAAATGATCAAAGTGTTTACAAATTCAATATTCATATTGATTGTATGTACCCATGTCCTCTTCAATTTTTTATCCAAACACCAAGCTTGAAATTAAAAATTAATCTTGGTTACTTTAGATGTTTCTGCCACTATCGTAAAGAAAATAATTTCTCCATTACAATCACCAAGTCAGAACCCAATCACCCATAGTTGGCTCAACTGCAACATTTTAGGCTCTTCAACAAGCCAATATAAATGTCTCATGATCAAAACTAAGGGAGTTGAAATTTTATTAGAAGCAAAACCATTGGTGGAGGTGAATATATGTGCAAACATTCCATTAAATTTCATTCATCATTATTTAAACATTTAAACTAGTATCGGGATATAACAATGTATAGAAGAGTAATCACGTAAGTAAGAAGTAAGACATCAACACATGAACACCATATCTATCTAGGAAATCCTAATCAGGGATGGAACCCTCTATCAAGACACTTAGAATAATATCCTCTAAGAAATTAAAAAATATTTAGTGAGATACCAACCCCACAAGGAGCTCCAACCCCTCACTAGTCAAGCACAAACTCAACTAGTCATTTAGCAAGCTCCAACTTACAAGGAGGATCCAAAACCATAAGTAACTTGGAACCAATCCAACCACTTCAAGGACACTTCTATAAGCTCCAAATTGTAAGGTATCCCCAACTCCCTCTTGACATAAATACCAAGACAAGCTTAATCACCTCAAGACACCTTGTTTATCTCTCAACTGATGGTGACCACTTATTTAGATATTTATTTCCTATATAATACAATTAAATCATCTTAATACACTCAAAATACTCCTATATTGAATATATTAATGGTTTCTCACTTCATTCAACATACTTCAACCTTCTACCCCTCTTAAACAACCTTCTAGGCTTACTCCCTCAACATGACTCTTTTAGGCTCATTACATCAATCGATCTTATCATCCACCTATAAAAGATATATTAGATTATAATCATGATTTATTTCCTCTTATTATCTTACTAAATGACCTTATACTTCTCCTTCAATAGCTCTTTCTTTCATTTATATCCACACTCCTTGAACTATCTTAAATAGGGCAATTAGGCCTTGCCTTTATATCAAACACTTGATTACACCTATCTTGGTCAGAAAATATCCTTAACCCACCTTTATCACACTTGAAATAGGTCTAATAAGTTTTTACACATCTTACATAATCACTCTATAGTTCGGTCATACTATTTAAGGGCTAAAACCTCCATTAGGCATAAATGAGACTTAATGTAATTAGGTCTGTCTTAAGCACACTTTACACTTGGAGTCACTTGGAACATACTTAGTGCACCCCATGAAACACTTGAAATTATTTAAAAAATTCTTGAATATACCCATTATGACTTACTCATATCTCTATTCTACCTGTACATTCAATTCACCACATGAACCAATCTATTATGCTTACTCACCATTAGGCTTTCTCACTACCTATAAGTATATCTCATAATACTAAAGAATAAAATAAACTTAAATAAATAAATATATGATAAAATAAAATTAAATTATCCTACATGACCTTATGGTTACCATTAAATACATTAGACATCATCAAACAAGGCAAAAAACCTCAAACAAATAGCTTTCACAAGCTCACTCAGAACTGTACACAGGTTCCAAAATCATAGTTAATTTTTTTTATCTTTTCAAACCTAATCAAGGAAAAAATCTTGATCTTAAATAATTATAATTAACCTTTTATTCCTCTTTAACATCTTCAAATTCATTGGATTGATTAACTCTGTCAAAAACACTTCAAATGCATCTCTTCAAGATGACCACACAGAATGATCATTTTACTTCAAAACATAGTCATGTAGAAGTTTTCCTTTATCTCTTGAAAGGAAACTTTCATGACGTAAAATCCAAATTAATAGTTTCTATAATACCTATATATCAACCTCCAATAGATATATATCAAGCTCCAATATCAGCTATTGGTCTTACAAACCAATTTCTCAAGCATCTATCTCACTATCTTAGTGTAGTTTGTTAAGCCATTTTGGCTTCCACATCTCAATAATTTAGCATATCTCTATAACTTCCATAAAGAATTAATATGAAATTTAAATATCAGAAAACAAAGTAAAGTTTATTAGATGCAATGACTCTTTTCAAATATTCTTACACACTCCACTTCCCTTAACACACCAAGAACAATCAAACTGTCTTAACACAGTCATGGTGAACATGACTTCAAACACCTATAGAGACACAACAAAGATATTTAAAATCATGAATATGATCCTATGATATAATTATAGTTACCTAAAATATCAATATCATAGGCTCAAAGGCTAAGATTTGTCTTGAAGACCAATCTCACTATCCTAGGTTTCATTGTCACATCTTCTATATATAGGCTATCTTATGAACACCATTTTCACCCTCTTTAGTGAACTTCAAAGAATATAATCACTATGGATAAGAGGTATATGTATTTAAAAATGACCTCAATCAATTAGCTCCTTCCTTAATGACCTGAAACTCATCCCTAAACACATTTTCACTTTGACTAGTTTTTTTCACTGTTTCATCATTAGCCTAGTCTAGTAATATGTCAATTTGAGTGACCAAATTGATTGACATAGATGATATATATTGTCCAAAAAATTCCATGGACATCAAGAATGATTCTTGACCTTCAACCTTCATTAACTTACATGCATTAACTTGGTCAACCCTGCACGTAGCATCAAATTATCTAGAAACAATGGTTTTTTTGTAGGTTTCACTCACTGCCTTGACACACCACTACCACCTAGAGATAATTGATGGAGTCCTTTACAAGATCCAAACATCAAAATTGATCAACCAAACCATTTTGGTGACTTTCTAAGAATTTTTATCCAATCACATCATTAAAATGGTTTTGAGAGGGTTTTAAACCAGCTAACCTTATTAACGTTTATTCATATAGTATTGCCCATCAAATTCCAAACTAAAGATTGAAAATCCATATTATAAACCTTTTCAATTTCTCCTAAATATCTGAGCTTCCCATGAAATGATCACCAATGCCAATGAACATCAGAAGTTCCTTCTTAGGTTTGGAAACATTCAATCTACATATACAAGAGACCTTAAAATGTTATATCCAGCTTTTTCCTTCAATCAAGGACCTAAAACATGCTCAAAATCCTTGACACAACTTGGAAAACCTCATTCCATGCTCACATGTGCTCTATCCCCTTTAAAACTCATCTTGACCCTTCAATAGGCCATACTAGGTTTCCATGCATACTAGGTCTTAAACTACCAATAACATTTTGACCTTTAAACACACTTGAGAACCTCTTGTACTATTCTCAATAAGTCATAAAAATGTCATATACCTTCATACCATGCTCACACACTATCAACCTTTTTCACACAAGCTTACAAGCCACTAGGCCTGATCATGAAGTCTCATCATACTTTCTAAGGTCTTAGGAAAAGGTATATGCCTAGATCTCCAAAGAAGTATTTACCTCTTAGCTCACTAAGAGAGTCATTTAACTGACTCAGAGCCTCTCTCTCATGTTTTGACACAACAATATACATCTTCAAGCTCAAATACCTTCATCTCATCATCATCATGCCTCTACAAGTTATGATCATGCTTAAGAACTAGTATAAACACACACACCTACTAGGTTTCATACCTTTTTAATACCTTCCTGACACTGTAGATGTAATGTAGAACACATTCTCATGTCACGCTATGTTTCAATTAATGCCACAAAAAACTCACAAGTCTCAGCTCACTCACTTTATCAGACTTTACTATGTATGCCTTCTTGAACACACAATATCTCATACTTCCTTTGATATCAATGACAATGCATAAACACATGACATCAATGCCAACTTGTAACAAATTTTGCCAAAGAGATTGGGCAGATATGCTATCTCTTTACTCAAAGAATGCAAGACATTGTAGACTAAAGAATTGAATTGTGATTCAGAACTCGATTGTTTTGCACCCATAATTACTTTATATAAACTTATTTTGACATCCAAATACATTCTTATAGAGCATGAAAGTGGTGAAATATTTAAAAGAAATTTAGACGATGATGCCAAAAATCAATGGGAAGTTAGTATTCGAGAGTTTTGAGTGAGGTTTAAATATCGATTTACACTCTTTTTGCTTGACATAATGGAGATTCAAATCGTGATTCGTCTTCAGCCATAATTACTTTACACAAACTTATTTTAACATCTAAATAAATTCTTATAGATTGTAAAAGCAATGAAATATTTAAAAGAGCGTTGAGTGATGATGGAAAGAAACAATGGCAAATTAGTAGTCATAAGTTTTGAGTAAAATTTAACTGTTGATTTACAATATTTTGTTTGACAGAATCTCAAATATGTTATGGTAATTATGGAAAATCATTAATTTTTATATAAATATTATATAACATATCTTATAATATTTATGTATATCAAACATTAAATATGTAATATATATGAATATTATATACTATAAAATACAATAACATAATATACAATATAATATATTAAAAAATATAAAATTCAATTATAATTAATAATATAAAAAAATAATGAGACAATTTGACATGTGTACCTAATGCCCAAACGCCGCACCATGCAAATCTCTTGACCTGTTTACACAACACTTATTGAACTGCTTAACCTGACACGTAATGCAGTATAAGGAAATACCTACGATGCAAGAATTATAAATATATTTCTGCTAGTGCCGAGTATCAGTTTTCCCTGTAAATTGACATTAAACTCTTTCTGTTGATGGAGATCTGAGCATTGGAAAGAGCATATATATTACCACCAAGAGTGAAATGTTTTTTTGCACTTACGACCAAAAAACATGGTTGCATGAATGTCAGATATGAAATTATATTTAGTGGTTCGGTAGTGCACAAAAACCATTAACGTCCGAAATTTTTTCTATAAGGTATAAAACTTCCAAACAACCAGAATTGACCATTTCCACTCTTAGATTCGTAGGTAATTCTGATAGATTATCCATCACTAAAATGGTTTGAATTCTGTATATTCTTGGAGATAAATGATTAGGATTATCCAACGTAGAGGTTAAATTTTAGAACTTACTTTCTCCGGCTTTAAAAGTTCCTTTTATGTGACTTTATTTTAATATACCATGTACGCATTTTGGCATATTTCTCATATAGCTAGAAAAATTCCTTCAAAACTTTGTTTTATAGGATCAACCCTAACCAAACTATAGGTGGTCTTGAATTTTTTGTATGCGTTCCGAGGCATGTGTGATGGAATCTTGGATTTGGCACCTATAATGAACTTCTTTTGCAGGTTTCTTTCCATTCGTCTCAGGCAGATGCTATGTCAAAAGAGGAGTATTAAACGATGACGCTGAAGCCTACGAAAATGTTGAAGTTGTCGAGTTACAGGTTTATGGATGTCTTTGACCATCGAATTTCATTCACATAAATTCCATCAACGTCGATGTGACATGGAGAGTGGGTTTGGTGTAGCGGCGCATCTGTGGGCACCCATGGTGTTTGCATGTGGTTTTCGGAGGTGATCCTACATATGACAAGTTTTTTATGGCTAGCTGGCAGCGAACATGCCACCCAAAGTCTTCTTCGACCGACGTTCTACCTTCTGACAGCTATTCAATACACGCAATCAAGTTGATCAGTTAATGCCTAAAAGATGTACACATGGTAGCATGCAAATGGAGGGAAAAAATTAATAAAATAGGGTGGATATCAGGGTGTATATCAAATGTGGGACAAATCTGGGTATACTTTGCAAGATGGAATGCCTTCGGTTTAATAAATATTTAAAAGTATCTCATTAGTTTCTACTTAATCTTATTAATTTTATTTTTTTCAAGAAAAAATAAGCAATATTATATTTTGTAAATATTCATGGTATACAAACCAATTTCTACTTATGTTATTAGTTTATTCTATTATTAAGAGTGAATTGAAATCATTGCTAGTTTTTTTTTTTTTTTTCTTTTCTTTCTGAACATCTCATACAATCGTGGATTTAATTTGGTAAATAAAATAAAATAAATAAATAAACTTTTGTATTACGATTTTTATATCTAATTAGAACTTTATTACATATTAGAGTAAATTTTTTATATGATTTTTAAACTGGCAATTGTTTCAAAGGTGCAAGGGAAGTTGAAGATATTATTATTATTATTTCTTCCTAATTATATTTAATAAGCAAAACTCAAAGCCGTGTACATCAGAATTAGGTGAATTATGTCATCATATTTTTTTTATGATGTAGATTGGCCTTTGTTTATTTATGATTTCTTAAATTACAAGCCCTAATCAAATAAAAAAATGAAGAAAACAAAACAAAATAAAAGTCTCACAAATAATTGGCATGAAATCAATGACGTATGTTTAGTTGTTAGACGATATATGTTTAGTTAGTTATTTTCTTTTTAGTTGAGAGGTTTGATAGCATGCAGAATCATTGATTGAGATGCTCTAGACATAATATCCTTTAAAAATTGGAGTTTATCAATTTTGCTAATAACCATTAGGGTGTTGCATTATTATGACAACAATTTGGTCTTAAATATATTTTATCATAAGACTATTCTAAACTACAGCTATATTTGTTATTATTGGAAACAATACAATACAATAATAGAATTTACATATGATTAAATAGACAGAAATAATAAACATCAAAATGAAGAGGTTTCTTACTTCAAACTAATGCTCAATTTCACACTCTTATCTTGTTCTCGAATTCAATCAATATTTTTTCGATTCTCTATACCATTTGACAAACTTTTCAAGATCACTCGCCATCTATAAGTATAATATCTATCATGGATGATTTTATTGAAATATACTTATCTTCGAGAAAGTGGCATCCCAAAACTTTTTTATTTTTAATATTAACATGGATCCCATTTTCAATAATAAATGCTTGATTAAATAAATTTAAAATTATATTATAATAATATATTATAATCTATTATATTAATATATAATATCATAACATAGAAATGAATTATAACATAATATCCTATAATTTAATATAAAAATATTTACAATAAAATATAAAATTATATATATAATAAAAGATATATATTATAGTATAATCTATAATATATTATAGAACACCATTCAATTGACACGTACATTATTCATTGACACATATATTCTCTAAGAATGATGTAATTTATATAATATTTAAAACTGTAGGCTAATACCAATGCTACCCGGCATATTGCATGTTGTCCATGCCTGGTCTAAACTTGTTACTTTCAGCTCTATTGTTGCCATCTGCTCGGGGTTAAGCAAGGCATCTGATAATTTTCCATTTTACACCTTTCCATTTCGACTGTAAAAATGGTTCAAGTACAACCTATTTCTCCGCCTGACCTCCATGCCTAAACATTTTGGCATTCGACGAAGCTTTTCCTATTTATATGCCGAAATATATCCAGGGAGATAGCAATTTTTTTTCCAGACCAAAACGTCCTTGAACCGATGGCAAGCATTATTTTTTTGATCTATTTGCAGGGCAATTATTTCCTAACAGATATATTGTTGTTGTTTTTTCTTGGATTTGCATGGAGGTTGCCATGCTGCTCTGCAACTTTGGACAGAAAATAAAAAATGCGATGGGGAACAGGTTGCCATCACGCACAAATAACCCTCCCACCTCCCAAGACTCTCCTTTTCTAGGATTTGTCTGTCGATTGTTTTATGCCAATCATGTCGTAATAAATGATAAGAAGGATTATATACCCCATTGTTTAACACTATGCTGTAAGTGGAGGATGGATTGCGGCATCTGCTAAGGAAATTGTTTACATAATTCCGCACTCCCTGGTAGTAAGATGTGTCTTATTCTCTGGGAAAAGTTTTGCTAGTCCAAAATATGTTATTTTAGAATGCAAGCTTTCATCCAGAAGGATGTTGGGAGTTTCATTATCTCTATGTATAATGGGATCATGAGAATGTTCACGCAAATATGTAAGACCTCAAGTTGTACCTGTTAATCCTCGTCTATGCCCATTCGACAACTCCCTATATGTTGTGTCAAACACATGGCAAGCCATACACTTGCGCTGCTCCTAGACCCCACTATATCCATAAACTCCTCAATCTCATCTGCCATCAGCTTCTCCTTATCGCTTTCACTAATGTGATACTTTTATCCTTCTCTGCCACCCTAAATCCATGGCATCAAGACCACAAATGACCCAGGGCCTACCATCAGGGTCTAGTTGATTGTGAGATGTTTGCCCTCTCCCTCTCCCTCTCCCTCTCCCACTGGGAAGTAGGTCCACACCATCTGCATTGGATGGAGGTGAAGATTCTTACTAATGTTGGCACAGCTGAGGCATCTGGATTACACTGCAGGCCACCACGCTCACCTACATATGAACTAAATTTATAACTTTAACACATTGAAGGGGCGGGGTAATAGTATGCTAACAATTGTTGCAGTGGAAAGTTACCACATTTCTATTCAGCCATAGCCTCTTCAACGTTCTCCATGTGAACACACAACATTTCAACCACATTCAATATATTACCATTCAACATATTACTTGTAATATGCATAACCATCGTAGTGTCAGTATCAAAATGGTGGGGAACAACATCTTTTATATATATAAAAGATGAATCTTGGGTCTTGTCCCACTGTATAAGCCTCCGATTTAATTATCGTAGTGCTTTTATATTTAAAATTTATCATAAGACCAAGGTAGGTGATTGTTTTATCGTTTCATCTTTACATTATCGAGCATTTAGTGATACTACAAAGATGTCTACGTTTTTCTTTCAAATTTAGTTAGAAGAAAATTCTCTGGATTTAATTGGAAAAAGTAAAAACTTATAGATGTGATGAGCTAAAATTTGTATTTTATTTTTACTTCATTTAATTTGTTTTTTTGGCACTTGGTTGTGACATGTAAACTTATAATATTATAAATTTTTTTTGGCACTTGGTCGTGACATGTAAACCTATAATATTAGGCTTTGATGGGATGGAAACTGTGAAAATCAATATTAAATTTTTTTGGTAAGAATTTAAAAATTAGAGATAATATCCTTTTTTTGGACATTTATTGCATGATATTTAAATTTCAACATCTAAATTTGAAATCCACATTTCAATCAATTTTTTTGAATGAATCTTAATGTTATTGGCTCACTTCATAAATTATTTTTATCATGATATCACTGACATAGACAAAGGTGTATTGATTTCCCTGTTTCTCATCTACTTCTTCGACCTCACATTTTAGGGATATGTTCACTTATTTATAAGATTCATTTAATCATCTCTAAATAAATTCTAATTTCTACTCTATTTGGAGTTCTAAATTCAATTAGAGACGACGCCATACCCCATACTTCCTCAGAAGACCTTTTTGGATTCCTAGCTCTCCATTTAAGCACAAATTCAAAGATCAACTATGCCGTCCTAAAATTCTAATGTAGAAACAAGAGATAAATCCTTCCTAATCAAAGCCTTCCATATTACCGCCCACAATATTGACCAGGTTGGGATCAAATGGATGACAAGGGCATCGACATCTCTTTGTTGGAAAAAACCCTCTTATGATTTCTGGCATTCAGATTTTAAAAACTGCATTTTGTTCTTTAGGAATCTATGTAACACTAGAATAAATGTATCAATTATTTGGTTAACAATTACAATGTTCTTTAAAGAAATATTGAGAGTCATCGGGCATATACTTATTCGAGAGAAGAAAAAGAAGTTGACTAACCGGATAGCAATATTACTTACAATAGGTGATGCATAAGAAATAAGATGTCAGGACCTAAAGCTCTATTGAGAAAAATATCACGGGAAATACTTGGAGGACAAATCTCTTTCATTCTTCACGTACTGGACCTAACCGTAATTCACACATAGATACACATGAGATGAGGAATGAGCATACTTCTCAAAACTTTCATGAGGGACAAATGAATGTCTTTTCTTCTCCTTGTTGAATTAAAGTTTGTGTTATTTATATAATATAAATGTATACATTATTAGTAGAGTAAGTTTATTATTTAAGAAAAAAATTATATTGAATATGTAATAATAAAGTTAAATGTTCGATTTTTTACATAATGGTTACCAAGTTTACCTCTCAATATAAGATGTGGGGTCAACACTCCTATTAATATCATGGGTTGAAGGGATGGCGATATTAATGTCGTAGGTGGCCAAATCCCTATTTTTAAAAAGATAAATTCTACTGAATTTTATTTTTAAGAAGGAAAATTTTAATGACATTTTTCCACTCTATTTTTAAAAGGAGGAATCATAATAAACCCTGATATATTGCATTGTGGATATTTCCTTAATTCTATTAAGGTTTTATTACATAAATTTTGTATTCTGTCTCTTATATATTTAATATATTGTCTATTTAAAATATCTTTATTATTGTAAACTTGTATTTTGTTATTGAAATTATCAATTATTTATTGCTGGACAATATCGAGTTTTGTAATATATCACACCAGAAAGAATTGAATCACTTAAAAAAAAAAACAAAAAACAAAAAACTAAAAAACCAAAAAAACAATAGTTAAATTCAATTACATATTTTCGATTTAAAGAAAAAAAATTACAGCATATCATGCAATAAGATTTATGGCCCATTGAACATCCAAATGCCATGGCATAGCATAATAGCATTTATAATAAAAACAATACTTTGACAAGGTATATTTTATATCAATGTCTGAAATATTATGAATGGAGCTGAAGAATTAGAAGATAATCTATTTTGGCTGGGCTGATGGTTATATTCTTCTCGTGTTGAGGTAAATCCTCTGCTTCTAGTTTCATCAGTAATGCCGGGTCTGGTTGTACTACTACTTTCATTAATAACAGTGTGGCTATGAACCAACAGTTGAAATAGGGATTTAAAGGTAGTAAATTAGTATTATTATTATTTTTATTTTTATTTTTTTTAAATATTTAAAATTTCCTAAGAATTTGATTATGGAATAAATTGATTTAATTAAAAGTGTTTGATTGTCTTGACACTTTCGACTTGCACAGCTGGTATCATAGTCCCCTTGCACGCTTTAATTTTTCCCAGTGAGTTTTTATTTTTATTTGTTTAAAAGATTATGTTTAAGATGTAAACGTTGGTGGAACAGAATCACACCCAAAGCCTAGTTCGTGGGGATGTGTCCTACTGTAATGTCCCTTCTTAGGGATATTAGATAAACAAAGGAATTATTTAATTTATTTTAATGATTAAATATTAATTTTTAGAAATTTTATACAAACTCTAGTAATTTGAAATTCATTAAATAATGGTGTAAATGATTTGAAATCAATTCCAAAAATAATATTTCATATTTTTAAAAATAGTAGAATTTATATGAATATTATAGGTTAAATAATCAGTTTAAAGCCTAATTTTTGGACAATTAACTGGGTGGAAAAATCAGATAAAATGTCAAAAAAATATGTGTGGTCGTTTTACACCTCCGAAGGCCTGAAAATGACCTAAAGTGGGTTTCCCACGTCTACAATTTGTTCCCTTCCCCTGTTGACCTACACAACCCTCAACAATGGTGTTCACTTCCCTAGGACAACCCCTGACTGCAAGCGTCCAACTCTTCTACTGGTTCACTCCTCTCACGAATGATATTCAATGTTAAAAAAAACCTTGTCTTATCACTTTTCTACTAAATACAACTCAGTGATGAGTTGCTCTACATCTGCATCCAAGTGTTATTGTCCTTCACTTAGCTCTCTTCAAGGGTTTCTGTCCTCCAAGTACAAGGCCTCGATTTCCATGTTTAGACTCTAAGAAAATCATTGTAAAAATTAAACATAAATGAATCAATTAAACCTTTATTTGCTTTATATAGTCCTTCAAAATGTAGTGCTCAAAATTGGGAAGGGAGGGCAACCATTTTAATAGGTCTTTTCTTATGATCTTTTCCTTTTTCCATTTTCTCTTTTATTTTTATAAAATCACCTTAAGTCATCCAAAACCCTTAAAAGCCCATATTTTAAGTGAATTTAAAAACATAAAGTACTTTTATAAAAATACTTTTACACATATTCACTTAAAAACATTTCAATCCTTACTTCCCTATAAATTTGTTCATTAACATCTGGGAAGGGTTTTAATGCTAGGAGTCTTCCATCATGTCCCCATCAAAAGGGGGACATGAAAATCCTCCATATCCTATATTTATTATCCTCAATAGATATAAGAAACTAAAAAGTTATCTCTACGGTTGTCTTTATGCAAATTTCCAATCTAGGCCCTTTCCAAAGAAAAGACCCCTCTTGGTGATATTTGCTACAGATATATATGAAGGTTTTATGCGACTTAAGCAAACTAAAAATATAAAACCAGTAGTACCTTATGTTGCCATTTCTCCTTCTTGATCCCATATATTCAAAATATGCTTATAAGATGTGAAAAATGAAGAGAAACATGGAATTTGTCGTCATATGGGTGGCTATAAATTGATATTCTAGATAGGTAGCCTTTGTTTGTGAGAGATTTTTTTTCCCTAGTCTTCTTATAAGCACATGAAACAAACATGTTAGTCACAAAAACTCTTTTTCCTTCCTCTTAACGGCTGTTGACAAAGATTGGATTTTGAAACATGGTTGTAATTTTCTAAATGTCATTAAGCATGTAGCTCATCTCAACCTTCTTAATGTTATATTCACCAATTTTCCTATTTTCCCTCTTGTTGCCCCAAGTGTACCATGTTGTATACATCACATGATACCTGAAATAACTCTTCAAATTCCCCCCATGATGCACACTATGAACTAAAATTTTATGTGTAGGAATCTTAAATCCTATTTTACCCCACCATTTTTATTTTATTGTGGCCTTGTAATGAACCCACTTTTTTGTCACACAACTACCAAGTTTATTTAAAACATTGTGATTCTTGGTTAGAGTAAAACCATTCTAACTTCTTAGTGCTTATGTCACATAAAGAGATATATGATCATAGAAAGGAAATCAAATTTGCAAGATATTAAATTGCTGGCCTTCTTATATACCTTGGGATTTTTGGAAACACAAATTGGTTTCCCCAAGTGTGTATGTTGATTACCTTGACAAGGTGGAGTAGCACTTGGTCCTTTGCCCTTTAAGAAAAAATTACCTTGTTTTGCAAAATTAAACCTTGTAGTGGGATGTTTATTTCCTCTTTCAACTATTTTCCAAACATACATACCCAAATAATGTAGATGATTTGTTCCCTCCTTCATGACCAAACCAAGTGCCCATTTAATTTTATATTTTTGAGCACATTTTATCCAGTGGATTGACACTTTATGAAACATGTTTTCAAATTATATGATAGGTTGGAAGGGCCCAAAACACTCAGATATTTTGAATGTGTTTGGAAAATCTTTTCCAAATCATTTTCAAATTCTATGTTTTCCCTAAAACATGGATTTTTAAACATCAAAATTATCAAAATTAAGCATAATTTCTCAACATGGGAAAGCAAAGGGATAGCTTAATGACTCATTCCAAATCTTAAAACTCAAACATAATTAGTTTTTTCCAATAAATCTCTCATACTACCATGGATTAGGATACATACTACAATGTGTTTAAAAATCTAATTGATGTATGTAGAGTTTTGGAAACTTTTTCCATAACTTAGAGGCTGCGTTAGACTCTTTATATTGTATTTTCGATATTGGGAACTCTTTCCCATCAGACCTTCACTCCATGTGTCATCAATGATATATTTTTTTTATGATAGTTGGCTATCTGAACTCAAAAAATTTCCTCTTCCTTGTTGCCCCTAGAATTTTTTCCTCATTGAATATGCCTTCCATCACTTTTGAAATCACCTCATCAAACCTTATGATATGAACTCCTCCTTGATGTCTTGCTTGTCCCTTAGTACTTCTCACCTAGATTCGAAAATATTTTCTTATGTCATCTTTATAATGGATGTAGCATATCATTTTATTCTTTAAATTCAATCTTATAGTGGATTTAAATACATTTGTACATTTTATGAACATCTCTATTGGGATGAGAAGTGGAAAATATATTCTCTTGGAGTTAATAGTCATCCTAAAAACAAAAAACTTTGAAGGAAACAAGCTGGAATCAAGAGTAACAATAGTTAAGAAGTCACACTCAACCCTACCTTTGATCTTTAGATCACAATATCTCTTTCTTTTTACCCTTTCAATGGTTTTCCATATTTTATTCCTTGTCCCCCAAGGTAACATGACAAAAATATTATGTTTGTAAGGATCACTTGGGTCCCATATCCATGAATTCACTTGGGAAAATTCCTATCTCCATTTTATACCCTTCCTCTTGTCTTCATTCTCGACACAATCTTCATGATGATCAAATTATTGTGGGAACATAGGAGGATGGTACAAAATATTCTTGTCATGGAAATAATCAAATTACTTGCCTCTATAGATTGTCCTGCATACTATAACAAATTGAAATTGATCAATGGTACTTAGAATCTTGACTTTGACCCTTAACTTATTTTCCCCAACACACATAATGGATCCTTATTTTATAGCACATGTCAACTGCAACTTCATTGGACACCTAAGAACATGATGGAAACCCTCATATTTATGCCCTAGGAATTCCAATTTTTGTAGCTCAGAATTCTCAATATATAATTGAAAGTTTTTTGAGTTTAATGTTTCCTTTCCCAGTTGGAAAGTCATCTTTTTCTACCCTTGAAATTATGATCTCTCTTTCCTCATCACAAACTATTTTAAACTTACATTTTTGGAAATCATAAAGTTCTTAAAATAATAATTTAAAAGAATCTTCACATACCTTAAAACTTTTTCATACTTATTTGATGCCCATTCTAAGTTTTCCCTTACTCAATGAAAGGAACAACTATAAAAATAGAATTACTAATTTTTGTATATCTCAAACTATTACTGGGATGTTGCATTCTTAGACAACAATGATTATCCACTTGAATCAAGGGGTCTCTAGGCCCCATATTGTAACATGTATGCCTCATTATATCACCCTTTTCTCCATGCTTCTTATCATGGCAACAAATTTGAAATGGGATAGTGTGAAATAATAAATCAGACATGTTACCAAATCTTTCATACCTTGGGATCTGTAGAATGGACTCAGGGATAGCTTTTTCACTTGTGCATTCAACAAGTGATGTGTTTTCTTTTTTACTTAATCTTTAGTCTATTTCTGTATGAAATCATTAGCAATTAATAAAACATCATTTCCATACTTTGGGATACCAACAACAAGCTCGTCCTTCTTTGGCAAAGTGAGGGTTATAGAAACCCTTCCATTTTGGTGATTCCCGATTTCCTCTTTACACACATGTGTCCTTCCAATGTTGTTCTAAAAATCAGCAAGTTGTTTGTCAACATTATCTTTCAACAATTTGGCTTTAATCACAACATTATCTTCTCCCTTGGGCTTTTGTTCCATGATTTCTCCCTCTTCTCACTTTGTCAAGGGGGAATCCCTTTGTGGTGATGAAGCATTCATAACTTTTTCTATTTTTTTTCATTTTTCTAAGGGAGACTCTTAAGGTCTAAGGCTTAACCACATAGACTTTTCCAAGACCTTGGGACTTAATACCTTTAGTTCCCTCTACTAATACTCCATGGCTTGCAACAAATAATCCATAGCTTTATCCATTGTCTTCTTCATCACTACCTTTTGAATGGGATCTTTGTATTCCTTTTTTGACAAAAATCTAGGTTACTAATCCATTGAAGATACTCACACCCTGTCATTGGCCAAGAAATTATCTCTAATACCACTATAACATCCCTTCCAAGGGATATTAGATAGACAAAATATTTATTTAGTCACTTCAATGATTAAATATTAAATTTTTAAATTTTTATACAAACCCTGACAATCTGAAATTAACAAAATAATGTTGTAAATGATTTGAAATCAGCTCTAACAATAATATTCTAGATTCTCAAAAATAATAAAATTTATATGAAAATTATATGCTGAATAATCAGCTAAAACCCTAATTTTTTGACAAATAACTAGCTGAAAAAATTAGATAAAATGTTAGAAAATTATGTGTGACCATTCCACACCTCCGAAGTCCTTAGAATGACCTTATAGTGGGTTGCCCACATCTAGAACCTGTGCAACCCTCAAAAATGGTGTTCGCTTCCCTGGGACAACCCCTAAATACAAGCCTCCAGCGCTTCCATTGGTTCATTCATCTTACGAATGACATTTGATATTAAAAACACCCTTGTCTTATCAATTTTCTGCTCAGTACAAATCCATGATGAGTTGCTCTAGATCTGAATCCTCTGGTTTTCATCCTTGATTCAACGTTCTTGAAGGGTTTCCATCCTCCAAGTACAATCCCTTTCCTTTCATGCTTACATTCCATGAAAATCATTATCAAAATTAGACATGAATGAATCAATTACCCTTTTCTTTACTTTATATAGTCCTTGTAAGTGTAACTCACAAAATTAAGAAGGGAAGGTAACTTTAAATATCATAATAGTTCATTTTTAGGATTTTTTATTTTTTTCCTCTTTTATTTTATTTTTATAAAATCATTTAAGTCATCCAAAACCCTTAATGGCCCCTATGTTAAGTGAATTTGAAAACATAAAGTACTTTAAAAAAAATCCTTTTACACAAATTCACTTAAAAACATTTCAATCCTTACTTCTCTCTAAATTTGTCCCTTAACTCCTAGAAAAAATTTTAAGACTAAGGGTCTTCCATCATATCTCCTCAAAAAAGGGACATGACACTTACCAACTATTTTGATTTAAAAAACTTAAAACCTTAATTATCTTCCATCTCATCACCACTAAAAACAATGATTTCACCAAAATACAAAGAAATTTGTTTCCATCCAACAGATAGAACAGCCATAAAGTCTTGACTGATTCCCTGTATTTAAAAACAGAACAATTAGTTAGAAAAAAATGTTAAGGTAGAAGGTTGACAAATTTCAGAAAGTTTTATTTTATTCAAAAGCCCAAATTCGAGATAGGAACAGTAAAAATGGCCAATGCCGAGTCATGTCATGTAGCCTAAAATTCTTTGGAAAGTCAAAGTCTGATATTTCGTGTCAAAATGCACTAAATCTCCCGCAATCAAGCAGAAGCGGCTACAACGCTTTTGGCAAAGATGGGAGGAAGCATGAAATCAATACTCGATCTCTTAAACAATTCAAACACACGACGCTCCCCGGTCTATCCTGTTGCTTGGCAATTCATGCTCATTCATGCACACCACGCCAAGGGGAACAAAGTAGAAGTGAAGTTTACTATACACCACGCAATATGCTAGATATATCGATTAAATGGAATATAATAAAAGGACATAATAAATATAAATAAAATATTATTATATTTTCTTTAAACCTTTGATTCAAAATTTTACTTGCGATCTATCAAAAAAAACAGTTGATTATATTTTACCATTAAAAAAGCAAAAATATGGTCATACGGCCATCAATCAAATTTATTGCATAGTAGTATTGATATAAGAAATGTTCTTGCCGTGATAGATTGATGTGTCTCTTCCCTAGCTATTCCACTTATTTGTCTAGGTTACCACATTACATGTCATTATCGGTCTGCAGTTCCTACTTCCCAAAAAAATATTATCTCCATCTCGTGGATACCGCCATTCGACATCTTCTCCCAATTTTCAATTTTTATTAGTATTTAACTTCTTCAAAAATCCTTTTGTTCACTGTATATAGTTCTAGTCGAAGTTCTCTCTTGAAGAATCACCCTTCAAAGCAATTGTTAATGATTGTGGATGGATGTATTGCCATTTTTTATTTACTTTCTTTTAACGTATTCAACCTTTTCTTGCAAAGGTTTTATTCTCTACTTTTGAAATTCTTTATTAATTATTTAATTGAAAATATGTGCTTGTAGATTTAAAATTTAATTTAGTTAATGTAGTTTTAAGCAACTCCAAGAAGTTAGATATTGAAAAGCTCAAAATAATATATATCAATTTTTTTATTAACAAATATTTTAAGGTGTTAATATTTTAAGTTGATTTTTTTATCAGATATTATTATATAAGAGAAAATTATTATTATAATTAGTATAATAATTTTATTTTCATTTCTTACATTAAAAAAGATTATTATTTTATTTATTACAATAAAAATGAACTGTAATAAATATTTATAAAGATCATTTTGAGATACATATAATACACATAAGAAAAATAAAAAAAATTAAAATAAAGCTTTGTTTCTATTTCTAGTTATAATTAATTTATACTTTACATAATTTTACATCTAACAATTTCCTTCATATATATTTGTCATAAACTTTGATCAAAATTAAATGGTGTTAACACTTTGATATTTTTTAGGAATAGTTATTTACATGGTGAGTTATCATTAAGTAAATTAGTATTTATTATGGTTGATTTATCGAGAGGTAAATATTAGCTATAAGATTGTTAGTAACCATATGGTTAATACGGTAATATTGTATTAGATAGTTGATATTATATTGTTAGGAATAACCATATAATGTCTCATATAGTTAGATATTTAAGAGATATTAAGGGTAGAATAATATTCTAGATTATAGAAAATGCATTCCCTATGTAATCGTAATTACCCAATGATTTTTTCATAGAGCAAAATAAATCAATGAGAGTATCCAAAATATTTTGTCTTGTAATCTATCTCTGTATGTTTGGCTCCATCGCATAAATTAATTCTATGTTTGACTCTTTGAATCCACAATAGTGGTATCAGAGCAGGTGATCAAGTTCTTTAATGGAGTTATGAGGTGTTGTATGAGGAAAAGCCACTATGGTTCTTGGTTGACCGGTGTAATGAAGAGAGAATTAATTTTGTAAGAGTACTGATTAGTTTGATCTGCATGATTTTTCCATTCATTGTATATCTTAAATCATTATCTCCAAAGGTGAAGTCCTTCAAGATTCTAAGTTCAATATCTATGTGAAACAACACTTTTTTTCTTGGAAAAGGCATTCTAAAGCCATCTATTTACGTAGAAGTATCAAGCTAGAATGTTCTATTTATCTGAAATCCTATTATACTTGAAGCATTTGTTAGCTTCTAAAGTGCATATCAATTTACCCATCATCTATGTGCAAAATCTTATATATATCATTGTGCAGTTCATTCCATAGCAAGAAGACAAATTACAACAAAAGTTTTATGAATCTATCAAGGAGTATATGGTAGTAACACTCATCTATGAGTAGACCAACATACATGTTAGATCATTATCTAAATTTGACGTCAATGAGAAATTTGGGAGCCTCTGTCTCGATTAGTCATTATCTAGTGATCATATGCAGTTTGGATCCTATTGAAGGAAGCAAATAGAGAAATGTATATTAGTTCAGTTGTAATCCTATACTCAAATATTGACATCTCAACAAATTTTCTGAGCTATTCAATATTACATGTGTAAAAAAAAGGATAAATCTTATCACTTTTGACAAGTTGTCATAATTTAGATTATAATTAGTTCATTTTTGTAATAGGTGTTTATAAGTAATATTTTGTGTCCATTTCATTAAAGCATCATTTTTATATTGTAAATTATAAAGTCTAAAGTTATTAAAAGTTCAAATCTTAGTAATTTTTTGAATCTTTGTAAATGTCATATAGTTTATGAGTCATTTTGTTGGTCAATTGATAGTTATCTAATAGTAGCTATTTAGATATATTAGAAATCAAAATATTATAGTCAATTGTTAGTTTCATTAGTTTTATAATGACAATTTTAATTAGGTATTAGTATTTCAAATTACTATTTTTTCTATAATCTGTATGTATTTGGGTCCATAATGGTATTTGATTTAATGGCTTTATGTATATCAAAAATAAAATAAAGTCTTGTTATTAGGGTCTCATTTAAGTGAATTAGGTTAATGTCATTTGAGTCATCTTTTGTAAAGTATCTTGTAATATTGTAAAAATGTCAAAAAATGTTTAAAAATGTAAGAACACATTATCACTTGAATGTGACATCTAATTTATACAATTTTAAGATAATAAAAAATGAAAAAAATTTCAAGATGGATATGAGGCTGATACCGAACCCAAAAATGCTCAACTAACAAAACATCAACATTTGATAACAAAATAATAAATCTGACACTTAAACAATAAATCTTCATCATTTGAGCTACATCAACATACTAACTAATTGAATAGTGACATTCTATAGGCTAGAGAATACATGAAGGAAAGAGGTGTTTCAATGACCTCTCATTAATCGTCTATTATGGGGATGCACTAATGATGTGATGACATTTTATGTGTTATGTTTTTCATTTCTATTGTGTGTTTCTCAGAATAAAAATAGAAGAATATGCTTGTTCAAGATATATAATTTGTGAGCAAATTCCAAATAGAATCCCTAAAGTGAAGACATTGTGAAAGGATAGAAAGCACCAATGTAAGTTAGTTCATGGATCTTAAAAAAGTTTGTGGTAGAGATCTAGAAAACTACTAGGATAGATAGGAAGTTATTATTCATGTAAAAATTTGTGATAAACATGTAAAACCATGAGAGGATTAAGGCTCTCTTTATCAAGGTCATGAGCCAAATAGGGCATGCTACAAGAGGTGAGCATACTGCATATAAGAGTGTGAATATTTTTTCACCATGTAAAAACTATGGGAGGGAATATTAGAAATAGTTATTTACATGGTGAGTTACAATTAATTAATTAGTATTTACTATGGTTGTTTTACTGAGAGGTAAATATTAGTTACAGTGTTGTTAGTAACTGTATGGTTAATATGGTAATATTATATTAGATAGTCGATATTATATTTTTAGTAATAACAATGCAAT
Organism: Torreya grandis; assembly: GCA_037957365.1. NCBI lineage: Eukaryota > Viridiplantae > Streptophyta > Pinopsida > Cupressales > Taxaceae > Torreya > Torreya grandis. Next base: position 220,032 of record JARHVA010008016.1, on the reverse strand, counting down.
GTCTCATATAGTTTGTTAGATATTTGAGAGATATTATACTTAGAATAATATCCTAGATTATAGGAAATACATTTATTATATATTTTTAATTAACTGACTAATTTTTCATAGAGTGAAATAAATCAATTAGTGTATGCAAAATATTTTGTGTTGAAATTTATCTTTGTATGTTTAGCTCCATTGTATGAATTAATTATGTGTTTGGATCTTTGAATCCACAAATATATATATATATATATATATATATATATATATATATATATATATATATATATATATTGGTAATCATTTTTTACTAGAGATAGGAGCCAAAATTGATTTTTAATCATAGAAGTAATAGCTAGACTAGAAGGCCCTCAAATCTCCATGATAATTCTATTAATGACCATACTACCTTGACGATATGCTATAGCCCGTAAACCACAAGACACACTAGTCATCGAGTATAATTAGCAACCAAAATCATCTCCTCTACCATGGGATCCACCCACATGATTCATGGGAACCATCATTGACCACCAACATCGACCACCAATAATTGAATATGATCCACTAGAAGAATACCTGATATTTATGGCCATAACTGGCCTCACATGACTCAATGAGAATTGAACCTTGGGGGTTTGGATATATCCAAATGACCTAACCAACTCACCCCCACATCATTGGCATGTTTTAGTATATATCAGATCCATGTAGATATATAAATATTTATATAATTTTTTTTTTTAAAGTAAAATTTGACCCTACATTAACTTTGACTTTTTATGTGAAGTTGGACACAAAAAAACATCAATGATAGATATGTTTAGAGATATGTAATCATTTTAATTTCATGTAAATTTTTTATTTATAAACAATTCTAGTTTAATCTTTTTTAAAAAAAATAAGTATTTTATATAAAAATTTATATAAAAAATTATTTATATACCATAATCATGTACCTTACATTTTTTTAAAAAATGCATTAAATCTCTTACAATCCCCTAACATGCACAAAACAAGATGAAGATGTTAAAATGATGATTGTAGCAAATATGGGAGAAACCATTAAATATGTACTTGATCTCTTAAATAATTAATTCAAAAAATATAAGACGTTTCATGATCTATCTAATGCCACTCAAAAGTAACTCCTATTACATGGAAATTGAACCTCATTCATGCACATGTTATAAAATTATGTTATTAGGATAGAATAAATGTTAGATATGTGACAACAAACTTAAATATTATATCCCTTTATGACATGGTTTGTATCCCACTCCTTGACAAGGGGGTGTGGGGTGTAACACCCTTTCGGGTGCCACCCCACACACTATTATCACATGAGAGGAGTAAAAAAAATGAGTGAAGCCCCTATTTCTAGGAAGATGAAATCTACCAAATTATATTTTTAAGAAAGAAAGTCCTAATGGTGTTTTTCCACTCTATTTTTACAAGTAAGAATCTTAATGGATCTTTGTAAATTAGGTGTATTTATATTTATGGAGTTTGCGTATAATCTATGATGAATGCACATATAATATGTTCATCTTGGAGTCAATAAAGTCCGATATGGTTAAGTACAAAAATTTGGGGGATAAAATTGGCATATCCATGGACATGATTTTTTCAAAATTTTAGAAATCTTAACTTATTTAGATAATTTGAGATATCTACACTCCAAATTTGAATATGGTGTAAGAACATAAAATGTAACATTTCAATTCTAGTTTCTAAAACACTATTTTTAAAAAAAATTGGTAAGAATAACTAGGTCAAACATCTAAAATTTAGAAAAGAAAGCCTATTTTGTTTTAGAAAACATAGTAAATAAACAACCATGTGGTGCACCATTTTTTTAGCAACGTTTAATATTATTTGAAACCCTTTGGAAAAATTTAGATAATATCTTCTAGTTTTTTACCTTTATTTTTTCAATGAATACTTTTTTTATGAAATTTAAAAGCAAATTGATTCTAATAACTAACAAAAAAATGGATAGCCATCTATGCGGTGCACCTAACTACCTTTAAAAAAAAGTAATTTTTTTTTTCAATGTGTGTAGAATTAGGCCTAGTTTGTGACCATATAACTTGTTTTTCACTTAGACAAATGAAAGAAAAACTATATGAACATGTATAGGCATGTATGTTTATGGTATGTAGTGGCCTAAAAAAGGCATAGTTGTAAATCAACATAGTTTGAAATACTAAATTAGGCCAAAAATTATAAAATCATATTTATGGAAAGAGAAGAGTGTGCCCATCATGATGGAATCCAAGCCATTTACAAGCTAAAAGGTGTGAGAATTAAATTCAAATACTATATTCACATTAATAATGTGATCATGTTATTAACTTCATTAGCAATGCGATCATTTTACTTAATAAAAGGATCACATTATATATTCTCAACAACCTAAAACCCAAATCAGAAACATTAGGCCTAGTATTCATAAAATAAAATATTAGTTGATGAAGATTATTGTTTGGGACCAATGTTCATGTCAATACTTGATAGCATGTAATGATAATTAGAGATGTATAAACCTATGAATCAAGTTATTATTTTTTTGATCCCAATATGGTGTGCAATCAGGCCAATAGATCCCAAATTGACATTAGACAGACATATTTCCTTGGATGGATCTTGGTTGGCCCCAATAACGTATCAAACTAAACTAGATACTTAGGGTTTTATAATATGGTCTAAAATTAAAGACCCAATTGAATCATATGGAGGTAATTCGTTTCTCAGAGTTCATTTAACCTTGATTGTGTGTTAGATTGAACTAAATATTGAATTAATTTAATATGGTGTGCTATTAAATCCCTAATTGACATTATATTGGAGGAAGTCCTTGTACAGGTATTAATTACTCTTAGTTACATATTATATTGATGAAAATACTTGATTAGTTAAATATGATGTGCAATTAGGGAAAAATATTCATAATGGACATTAGATGGACATAATTCCTTGTATAGGGTGAAAAATGCCTTGGTTAATATTAGGTGGAAGTAATTAATTACATAGGACTTGGTTGTCCCCAATTATGTATAGTATTGAAAAAAATATCAATTGATTTAACATGGTGTAATTAGAGTTCCAAATGACATTAGATGGATGTAAATCCTTGTTTAGGAATTGAGTGGCCCCAATTGCTTATCATATTGAACCTAAATAGTCAATTGGTTCAATATGGTGTGCAATCAGGGCTCATGGAACCCAATCAACATTATATGGAAAAAATTACTTTCATGGAGCTCATTTGGCCCTAATTATGTATGCGATAAAACCAAATACATGATTAGTTAAATATAGTTTAAAATTGGGTAAATGAAGTCATAATTGACATTAGATGTATTTAGTTTCTTGCATGAGACTTGGTTGGCCATAATTGCATATTCAAGTGAACTAAGTACTTGGTTCATTCAATATGTTATGTATTTGTGACTAATAGAACCCCCTTTTGATATTAGAAGGATGAAATTTCTTACATAACACTTGTTTAGACTAAATTTCATATCATATTGATCCAAATATTCTTTCAGTTGAATTTGGTGAAAATCAGAAACCTAATTGTTATTAGATGGATGTAATTCCTTACAGAGGGTCAAGTTGGTCATGATTTCATATCAGATTGAATCAAACACTCAATTATTTTAATAAGGTGTGTAATTAGGGCCCTAATTAAAACTATGTTGACATAATTCCTTGGACAAGCCTTGATTGTGCATAATTATGTATCCTCTAGAACTAAATACTTGATTGGTTCAATATGGTATGAAATTAGGGCCAAGTAAGCCCCAATTTCCACTATATATGAATGCAATTCCTTACACATGGCTCTTTTGTGGTCAAATTTCATATCAAATTGAAAAAAAATAAAAATTGATATGGTGAGAACTTAGATCTCCAATTGATATCATATTGATGAAATTCCTTACATTGAGGCTCAGTAGGCCATTGGGATCAATTTATCCCCAATTAATATCCTTTATATATAATAAAAATTAGGATCATAAAGATGACCTTGGTGAAAATCACATCAATCATTACCATAATTGACTTCATAGGCTTAATCTATGACGATGTGGGGGATAATTGATCCCAAATTCACATTATTTACTCACATATATAGGTTTAAGGAGCTTAAATTTTCCCCAATCAACATAATTATTGTACCTTATATACCCTAAAACCTATACCTTAAGCCATAATCTGTAAAGTTCCTAATCCCTAAACTCTAAACCATAAATATAAACTCTTTAAACCTTGAACCAATCATTTTATCCCAAATTAACATAATTTATACTAAGAATTAAGTTCATAAGGATCAATTTGGCGTAAATCACATGACTGGTTGCCCCATTTGACTAATTCACTCAATATGCATGATGACATCTAAGGTATAATGATAACCCATAAAACATTCTATAATCACAAATGGGTTCAATTGATTCAAATTATCCTCAATTATCATTACAATTGACCCTATATATCCTAAACCATATATATGTTAAAATGTAAGCTGTAAACCATAAACCCTAAACACTATATCTTAAATTGTAAACCATAAACTTTCTCTATTTACAAATTTCAATTTAGTCCTTATTAACATGCTTTATAGTAATAATTAGGTTTTTACATGGAATAAAGAAATTAGACATTAATATACAGATCCTTAAACCTAAACCCTACATGCCCTAATCCCTAATCCCTAAAACATAAATTTTAAGAACTATTCCCTAAAGCCCACTACATGCCACAAACATACATGCATTATGATATAACTAATATTATCATGAGATGTCATAATATGAACTTTTTTAACTTGTGTCCAAAACTTACCCTTAGGAGTAACAATCTAGCCATGCATTTGAAGCAAATTGGGGGTATTTCGAGCCCCTTCAACATAATTAACCAAAGAGGAGTTAGTTTATTATTTCAATAAAATAGGCATTTGAGGCTAATTTAAACCCCTTTAATAGCAAGATATGATTTGGGGCAAAATTAAAATATCAATCTTCTATCATGAATTGATCCAATTAGTCAATTTGTGCAATTTCTTACATGATCTAGGCAAAATTGAGCCCCTAAACCAAATTTATGCTCAATCAATTGTATAACATGTATGCAAAATGTACATGGAATAATTAACCTTATTTTTATTAAAACTGCAAACATGAAGGTAATCAAATCATAAATAGGTGAATAAGTAGCTCAAATGTTCTTCAATTACCTTTGTGATTATACCCTATATATCTGATATCTTAAACCCTAAACCCTATACCATTTAACTTTAACCCTAAACCATGTGAAATTTACATTAAACCCTAATCCATATGCCCTAAACCCTAAACCCTAAACCAATAAATTTATCCCCAATTAACATCCTTTATATATATAGTAAGAATTAGGTTCACAAGGATGAACTTGGTAAAAATTTCATTACTCATTAAACTGCAATTGACTTAATTGGCTCAATTTTTTGATGATGTGGGGGATAATTGAGCTCAAAATCACATTCTTTACTCATATATGTTGTTTCAAGGTGCTCAAATTTTACACAATTACCTTCATGATTGTACCTTATATGCCCTAAAACCTATACCCTAAGCCCTAATCCTTAAAGTTCCTAATCCCTAAACTATAAAACATAAATATAAACTCTTTAAACCTTGAACCAATAATTCTAGACCAAATTAACATTATTTAGACTAAGAATTAAGTTTACAAAACTCATTTTGGCCTAAAACACATGCTTGATTGAACCATTTGACTAATTCATTGAATCTGTGTGATGACATCTAGGGTATAATGATAAACTAAAAACACATTTTATAATCAAAAATGGGTCCAAGTGATTCAAATTGTCATCAACTATCTTTTTGATTGACCCTATGGACCCTAAAACATATATACATTAAAACCTAAGCCCTAAGCCATAAGCCATAAACCCTAAACACTATAACCTAAATTTTAAACCATAAGCTTTCCATATTTACTAATTGATTTATTCCTAATTAACATCCTTTGTAGGAAGAATTAGGTTCACATGGCATAGAATGATTAGACAAATTATATACAGGTCCTTAAACCTAAACCATATGCCCTAATCCCTAATTCCTAAAACATAAATTTTAAGCCTTATGCCCTAATGCCCACTACATTCTAGAGAAATATATGCCTTAGAATATAACTATTTTTATCATAAGATGTCATAAAATGCATTTTTAAACCTATGGCCAAAAGTTAGCCTTTGGAGTACCAATCTCGCTATGCATCTGAAGTAAATTGGGGCTATTTCAAGCCCTTAAACCTAATTTCATGACTATAAAATGTGATTTTGGGGTTAACTAACTCCAATTTTCCTTAATCATCATCATGATTATACCTCATATACCCTAATGCTTATACCCCAAGCCCTAATTCTTAAATTTACTAATCCCTAAACTCTAAACCATAAATATAAACTATTTAAATGTTGAACCAATTATTTTATCCCTCATTAACATTATTTAGACTAATAATTATCTTTACAATTGACCCTATATACCCTAAACCTAAGCCATAAATACTACACCCTAAATTGTAAACCAAAAACTTTCCCTATTTACCAATCAATTTAGTCCTAATTAACATCCTTTGTAGTAAAAATTAGGTTCACATATGGCATAAAGGGATTAGACCTTATATACACCCTTAGATCCAAAGCCTACATGCCCTAATATTTAATTGCTAAACCCTAAAAATAAATTATAATACCTAATCCCTAAAACATAAATTATAATCCCTAATCCCTAATAACCCTATGCACTAATAAGTTAATCGCCAATCCATAATCCCTTAACTATATTAAGTATAACATGATCATGTTATTCTTAATATAGGTAACACTCAGTTTTAACTACCAATCACTAACCCCAAAGCTTTTATTATCAATAACATGATCATGTTATTTTTAATATAAGCTTATCAATGTGTTAGATGGAACAAAACCTTGTATAACACATAATTCAATCGTATTATGTAATAGCATGATCACATTATATAATGTGATCATGTTATAATTATTTTAGACTAATCTCACTTCTCAACAACTATTTTTACCCTGAATCAAAAATTCTATCCCCACAAACACTCTCTATGTACTTCTATGAGATTTATGGTACATGTGTACTTGAACCCACATTTTAAAAATTTTAAATTGTCCCTTTTGATGGGTGACCCATCACAATTGAGAAAGAGAAAGATGTTGAAGAACAAAACACTAGAGGAATTAGAATAATTGAGAGAGAAACTTAAGGTACAAATGCAAAAACTTCATGGTAGACAAGGTGCAAAGCCTAATCCTGATGAATGAAATTCCATAGATAATGAGCCAATTGATAATAATGAATTAAATAATGATAAAATTGACCATAATCAATTGAATAATGATGAAATTGACCATATTGAAATGAATAATAACAAAATTGCAAATAATGAATTATTAATGTTGAAAGTTCGTATTCAAAGTTTCAAGTTTTTTATTTTGTTAATAATGAGTCTATGTATGATGATTCACCCCCATGAATGAATAAAATTTGATGAAAACAAATAATGATGAAATTAACCATCAAGAAAATTTCATGGAAATACATAATGAAGAAATTAACAATAAATAAAATGTCATCCCACCTCTAAATAATGAAATTAATAATGATTTTGAAACACCCTATCAACAAATTCTACCATTACCAACACCTCCAATAATTATGCATATAAAATATAAGTAATTAATTGATGTTGATGAAAATATTTTAGAACCAATGCATAACAAAATGTATGATCACCATTCAATAAGACCGGCTCAAAAAATTTGGGATACTTTCTTCTATAATTTAGATTATGATAGTCTAAGATGTCAATTATTTATTTCAATGATAAAATTAATTAAGATGAAACCTATAATGTACACATTACGACTAAGAAAATCCAACATGGATGATGAAAATAATGAAATTGTAAAAAATCTACATGATGCATATCATACTATAGGCCCAAATCCACACACCAAAGATTGTAATATTAATTGGTGTATACTTAGAACTTGTGTTGTAAGTGATAAAATATATTAAAAAAATTAATCATTTCAAAAATAATCCAAACATTTAATATAAACATAAAAATAATAATGAAAATAATTGAAAGATGTGAAAGACTTAATGAACTTAATACCAATTAGCTCTAGGCATTATCTAGTAGAATTCTTTGAAATGAAAAGTCTATAGCTGATACTCTTAAAGAGTTACTTAGTCAATTTTAGAAAGATAATTTAAGAGTTTCTCCCAATGTAAGAGATGTTGTGAAAAGAAGAGTTGGTTCTCGTAACCATGAAATGCATCTGAAACATTTATTTGATATGACTCAAACACAATTGTACTCTAATTTTTTAGAGAAACAACCACAAATTTATATTTGTAAAAAATATTTTGAGATTGAAAAACCTTTTTATGTTAAAATAAATCAAACACACGCCACTTATTATTGTAGGCAACATGTTGGATTTTTAATGCACTATGATGTTTTTTGTCATATTTATTGTACTTTGCATACCAACAACATTTTTCAATAGTGTGGCATTATTTTACCTCCAAAATCAGTTAGGGAATTTATTCCAACTATATTTTGTAAAATATCACATGGATAATTATTTTACAACAAATCATGTTTAAATAGAAATTACAACATTTGTGGTGGATTGCCAAAATTAAAAAATGTGTGTATAAGGAGATTACAAGTACAATTAGATAAGAATTTGTTGGTTTAAAAAAATATAAATCAATGAATTACTGTGTAAACAATGGTAAATAATCTAAAAGGTGTGATCTTATTACAAAAAAGATACCTATTTTTGAATATTTTTTCAAATTTAGGGAGAAGATTGTTTATGAGTATGCAAAGCACACCCACATAGCTAGATAATTGGATGAACATTTCAAGATAAGCAATGATAAATTAACACTTGATTTAATTGTTTTTGGATTTGATTTTTCTTAAAATTACATATTCAAACCCCAAATAGAAGTTCAATCATAATATAACTTATCACAAGTTACCATATTTGTGCATATAGCATTAATGGACCTAATAGTACAGAACAATAACATAAAACATTAATGGAGTACCATTTCTATATCAATGATGGTGGATCACATTGTTTAGAGTATATGAAAGGTTGTTTTCATAAGTTATATGAACAGTTGAGTTAGAAGAACATTACTTTCAATCAAAATTATATTTGGTTAGATAATTACACATCACAATTTAAAAATATGTGTATGTTTTATCAGTTGAGAAAGATGCATGTTACCATTGGTGTATAACACATTTGGAGTTTCACCAACATTGGCCATGGATAAGGGGAGAATTATGGTGTTGTATCATGTGTAAAAAGAGCTATTGCAATGGAGGAGTTAAAATTTGAAGAGGGTGTTTATTTGAAGGATACAAAACATTGCGATTGAATGTTGTAATGAGAACACATGTCATGGTGCTTAACCAAATTATATTATTCATAGACATTTATAGTTAATGTAAGAAGAACACTTGGAAAAGTATGAGCATTGTATGACTCTAATGAGTTCAAGTGACCTCCACTCATTTTATAGCTCAAATACAAGTTTTTGGATTGTTCATATGAGATACTTGACATGTTTATGTTCTGTATGAATGGACTCTATTTGGAATGCATGTGAGTCACAAGAGTGGGTGGATGATTGGAGTTATAAACTTATAATTATAATAAATACATATCAGGTTACAACATTACAACTTACAAATGTGATATCATTAGATAAATTTGACCATGTATTTGATCTAGTGCATCTAGGTAGAATATTTTTCATTATGTATAATTTACTCTTATTTATATTTTTATATTATCACAAAAAATAATATTTTTTGATACAAAGCATGTTTATATAATTATTATAGATGAGGATAATAAACAAAACATTGATTTCTACTTTTGTCGATATTTAGAGAGAAACAAAAAATTGACTTCCTTAGTTATAGATTGAGAAAACATTGATTATCCCATTGGGTGAGTGATAGTCACTACAACTTAGTTTTGATGATATCCTATAAAATATTTAGATCAATAGTTGTTTGAAGAGTTTAGAATGCACAAGAAGATACTGCACTATTCAAATTTGATTCTTGTAATGAATATTCAATTATAAAAATATCATGAGAGGTATTTAAATATGAAACTATGAAAAGATCGAAAGTCAGACCATGATGTTATTCCTGATACTATCAAGGTTAGAGAAAATCCTAGTGGTTCATTAGATTGAAATATGGAGGTATGTTGACTTTTCAAATGTATATTTAATCAATTTTAACAAATATTTTTTATTTTATGTATAGTATATATAAATTTTATCTTAAATTACTTACTAATAATTTTTTATAGGTTAGTGGTCCAAATAAGCTTCCACATTCGCATGGTTGACACTGTCAGTACAAAATTTTATATTCTTAAAGCTAGGAGAATCTTAATTTAGACGTGATTGAAGCTTAGGTTAGATATGATATAAACTTAGGAAATGTTTTTTAGGTTTTATTTTATGGGTATTTAAACTTAGGATAAAAAATGCATATTTCTTTTATTGGGAAGGGTGATCTTGAGGCTAAAATGGGTGGTAGATTTGTTGATCAGGACTAATTGGAGGCCAAAAACATTGTCTTAAAATTTATCCATCACCGTGGACATGTTTCCAATGTCATTTTTAGTTAGGAAGCATTAAAACTAGAGTTATGAAACCACAACTTAAACTTTGATAACATTTATTATTAGTGTTTCTACTCTTTGGAATGGTAGTAAAAATACACTTCTATATGGATTTCAACATCATGGTAGTGTGATAACATGTGATTTTTCTATCTATATGTGATCACAGTGATAGATTCATAGGTGGATGTCCTGTAGGTATAAATGCTAGTTGAAACTCAAGAAGTTGTTTATTCATTACCAAAAATATGCTTTTTTGGACCCATCACTACAACTTATATAATAGATTGATCTTGAATATTCCATCCAATTATTTAAATGTGAGATTAAAAAGATCAAAGAGTTAAGGGAGGAATATGATGGTTCATGTAAATGACTTATAGATTTTATTTTATGCATGTTTGAACTTATGCTAAAAATTTCATTTTTCATGTATTGGGAAGGGTGTTCTTGAACTTGAAATGGGTGGTAGATTTGTTGATCAGGCCTAACAAGAGTCTAATAATGTGATCCTAGATATTATCCACTACCCCAACCCCATGGGATATGTTATCGGTGTTAGTTTTCACTTAGGAGGCATCAAAACTACAGTTCTACAACCCCAACTTAAATTTTGACAACATTTGTTGTCAATGTTTCCACTTTTTGAAATAGTAGTGAAAGTGCACTTTTAGGTGGACTTGAATATTATGATAGTGTGATAACATGTAATTTTTCTATCTATACATGATTAAATTGATATATTCATAGGTTTATGTCCCAGAGGTATAAATTCCCTTTGGATCTTAATAAGTTGCTTGTTCATTGCCAAAAAGTTATAATTTTGGAACCATCACTGTAACTTATCTAGCAGATTGATATCAAAACTTACACTTGATTGATCTAGGGTGTAATTAAATGGATTAAATAGGTGGGGGAGGGATCTTAAGGTTCATGTAAATGACTTACATTTTTCATTTTACATTAACTTAAGCTAAAAATTACATTTTTCTTGAATTTAGAAGGTTGTTTTTGAGGTCAAAATGGGAGGTGGGTTTGTCGATCGAGGCTGATGGGAGGCCAAAAATTTGATTCTACATGTTATCTACCCATAAATATGTTTTAAGTGTATTTTTTTTTGGAAGCATTAGAGCTAGAGTTTTGCAACCAAAACTTAAACTTTGACAACATTTGTTATCAGTGTTTTTGCTCTCAAGAACGGTAGTGAAAATGCACTTATCAATAGATTTGAATGGTTTTGTAATATGATAAAATATAATTTTCATATATGGATGTGATGAAAGTAATGAATTTATATGTGGAAGTCTCAAAAGTAGAAATTCTAGTTGGAGCTCAAGAAGTTGCTTGTTTACTGACAAAAAGTTACATTTTTGGACCCATCACTATAACTTGTCTAACAGATTGATATCAAAGCTTCACCCTGAGTTCTATGAGCTAAGATTAGAAGGATTAATTAGGTAAGGGAAAGATTTAATGGTTTATATAAATTAATTATAGTTTTCATTTTATGCATGTTTGAACTTAGGCTAAAAATTGCATTTTTCTTATATTGGGAAGGGTGTTCTTGAGGTCATACTGGGTGGTGGGTTTGTCAATCAGGATTGATGGGGGGCTAATAACCTGGTCTTAGATGGTATCTACATCCCCCAATTAGACATGTTATTATTTTCATTTTTCACTTTAAAATTATTGAAACTAGAGTTCTACAACCACAACTCAAACTTTGATAACTTTGACAACTTTGACAACTTAAACTAGAGACCTAAAAACTCAATGAGTAATTGACCTCTTGACAACTTTGATAATTTTGAAAACTTTGAAAAATTAAATTAGAGACCTAAAAAATTAATTATTAATTTACCTATTGACCTATTAAGTTGTAATTGACCTATTGACCTATTGACCTATTAGGTGGTATTGAGTAATTGACCTATTAACCTATTGACCTATAAAATGACTTATTGTGGATTTTACATTTATTATATGTGATTGAATCAGTTTCAATTTATCCTTGAGTTTCCTTGAGGCCATGAATATCTTGTCATTTGTGTAAGGTTGCAGGTGGATGAATGACTATAGGTAGTAACCAAGAAGTCATGGTAGGTCATAGTCAAAGAAGGAATCTTGGAGTGATTCCACTAGTTTGGTAATTTTGAGTCATCATGCTATTAGTTTTGAATGTTTTGAACCTATGAAGACCTATAGATAAATGATTAAGACATTTATACTTGGATAACTCATCAAAAAGGGTTAGCTCTGCCCATATACCATATTTTGCCTATGACAGTCCAATCTCAAAGTAAATGGTTGTTTCTCATGAAGGGATTATGACTTTGGTATATATATATATATTGAGAATGAGCATTGAGGTGAAAGGATAATTGTTTTTTATGTATAATATAATGGTAAAGAATCAACATACAATCCTCTAGAATAAAGAAACCTTGTCTATACCATATTTTAGGTTAACAGTCACATTGTAAAGGGAAGTAAGAGTTATTTATTAATATTGTCAAGTATGACATTGAATATATTGACTTGGAATATGGAACCATCATAAAAAGAGGTTTTAAAGATCTTATCAGATGTATGAGATATTTGAAATTGAACTAATACTCCATGTTGATGTCAGAAGGTTGTAAGGTGCCTTGTTGTGTAGAGTCAAGATAAAGAGGAGAGATTTTTCTTATTTAAACATGTATACTAGTGGATATAATGATTTGTATGGTTGGTTATATGTGAAAATAATGTATTGATAATTGGGAAAGCTCTTAAGATAGTGCTTGATACTCATTGATACATAAACCCTATTGTCATAATCCTAAATAAGACTAAAAAACCTATAGTTTTAGGGTTGGAAGAGAGAATAAAGAGAAATGAGATGTCTCACTTATTTTAGAATGTGTGTGGAGTGTAAATAGACCTAGATTTTGAATTTTTGTCCTTTAAAAAATTTTATAACTCAAAATATTGAATTATATTGCCCTTCGGCCTGTGTAGAAGCCTAACTCAGGTTTCAAGAGCAAAAACCCCATAGAAAGAGTTTTAACCCTTATAAATTAACAATAATTCATAATATATCATGTTTTCATGTTTTTAAAAGGAAAAAAGTAATTTTGGTTTGTTTCAAGGTTGCATAGTATGTATTTGGTGACTGTGGAGTTAAGATATGGTTAATTAGGCCTAATTAAAGGGTGGTCTACAAAGGCAGTGTGGTCTAGCAGTGGAGTTACGTCATGAAATTTTACACACACATGTAATGAGATAGAGGGTGGTTATAAAATATTTTATATATCCATAAGAGTTAATATATTTTTGAAACCAAAAGCATTTGTGGAAAAAAGGCTAAAAGCCTAAGGAGACCATTGTGAGCCCTATATGTGGAGTTGGATGTTGAAGTGTGTTTGAGATATTGTATGAAGTTTAGGAATGTGTGATTTGAACATATAATAACATATATGATATAAGACTGACTCCTTGAGACCTATATCAAGTTTTGGTACTTGAAACCTAAGAGGATTGCCTAGTGATAAGATAGTGAAAGAGTGAGAGAGTGTTTGTGAATGGAATGTATGAAATCAGTTAGAAAATGAATGTGAGAGGTTTGTGAGAGGTCTAATGACACCAATAAGTGTCTCTAAGGTGTATAATAAGGACGTGAAAAGACAGGAAGGCCATTAAGCATATGTGATAAGAATGGGTTTAGTGATTTCCACTACACACAATGAAATAATAACTTTAATTTAAAAAAATATGGGAGATACGATATTTATAACTTCAAAAATAATAAAATTTTAATCCGTATTTGTGTACAATATTAGATACAAGATCTGATAGATAGTAGTTTGGAAGATCAGAACCACACTGTACAATAATACACAATGAAATAAAAACTGGATATAAATTAGATAGATTGCCATGATAGGCATACAATATAGGGACATGACTGAAATGTCAATAATACATATATTTTCGTGATAGGCATACAAAAATTTACATCTACCAACATAGTATCTAATGTTGGGTGAATGTTATTTACACATATACAATGCCAAAAAATCCATAAGTTACCATATAAGCATAAAAAAAAGTACATGTCATGTGTAAGACATCATATTCATCAAATAGACTCCCTCTCTTTGCCTTCCTCAAAAAAGACTCTCCCTAGGATGCCCTGATAATAGATGGATACCCCTCTAATGCCTTGGATTTCTCCAAGGTCCAACTGCAGGTCCTATGTTCATAGATAGCTTGCAACTGAGCTTATTCAAATACAAGAATTATTACAAAACTAACATAAAATACATTCAAACAATTGTTAAGAAATTAATTTTAAACTACAATAAAAAAAATCATTTAAACGTGTACTTACTGCAAGCTTGCAATCCTGCTGAATCTATTTTTCATGCTCAAACAAGTCAATGGCAAGCTTAGTTGTTCGAATAAGTGTCTCAAATATAAGAGGGACATGAGAAGTTTACCTACTAATCATCTAACTGGGACTATCAAATGTCATAGGATAAACCTGAATACACAATAAATTTACATAAGTTATATTTTCCCTAAGTACATGTATTAAAATTACTAAAACCAGTCTATTTTATAATTCAAAATTATAAGAACTAATATATACCTCTGTGCATATGACATTGCAGCTGTTAACATAGTAGATAGGTGATTAGAACTACTACATTATTTTTAGCTTTTGTTTATATCTGCCTAGATTCTATAGAGATCATTCTCACCTGCTTTTCTAGTTTTTACAGTCCTCTCTCCTATCTTCTATTTCATCCCTATTGTATACATACTGCTCCGTTTGTAGGATTAAAACAATTAAGTTCATTTGTTTGCCAACAATTCTGGTATCAGAGCCATCTCTTATCATCCTATGATGGAGTGATAAAGTGTTTTCCAAAGGGGCAGCTTCATTGATTTTGATTGTCCCGATTGATGAGTATATGTGAAAGCGAACCTGTGAGCATTGAATTAATCATCCTTCATGAATTTTTGTCCCTGCTAATATCATCTGATTGTTCTCAGTCCATGTCATAAGCGTTCTAATAGTATTGTACTTGGCGTTTGTCAAATTCATGTGGAGTAGCCAGATCGTGTTTATTTTTGGTAATTTTTTTTCGGTTAAGGCATTCTGCAATGTGGTCGTACATCAATTCCTTCAAAAATGGCGACCTATGAATCATAGCTTTTTGCCACTAATCTTTTCTCTCTTTGCCACGCTATTTGCAATTGCCAATCCTGTCATCCACCTCCGATCTCTACCGGCAGACCCCATTCTAACTTATTCAGCGGCCAATCCCAAGGTCAACCGTTGTTTTAGTGTCGTTTTAGATATTGAAGTATTAGGTTGTATTGCATTTCGTTCCAGCCGTCATCCCAATTCCCACAAATTTTTCTTCATCTGGCACTGCACAGATCTGAAAAACATCCAGCTGTCTTCTATTGACCTGCACAAAAAATCTGTGAAAGCCGTATGCATTCTTTTACAGCTAGCAAATAAAAGTTCATCTTTCTCATTTGCTATTTCAAGTCATCCGTTGATACAAATCTGGGCAATGTGTTAGCAAGGACAATTTAATCAGTGGCATAGGAGGTTGTTACCATTTCCCTCGCACCTTATGCATCTGATACAAGAAATAGGAGGTTATTACCAGATCTGCAATAGTCCATTGTCCAACACATCCACTATTCAGGTCAGTGGAGTTTTTAATTTATTACGCGTTTTTGTCCATTTGATATGATTCTTTATTACTTGTTAAAGTTTTTCAAACATCATTTGTATAATGTTTAGGTTTTATAAAAGTCGATAGTTTTAAGTTGGTTTAGTATTGTTAATATAGTCAATAATATTTTAGTGTTATGTATATAGGTGTCATTAATTAAGGTATTATAATGGTAGTATTAAGGTATTATAATGGTAGTTTAAATTTGAGTCTTTAATATTTGTATTTGGTCAAATTCATAAGTTTTTCATAATTTTTTTTAGGTCTATTGTTAATATTAAAGTTTATATTTGGTTCTTAATGCGTCATTTTATTATTAGAATAATGAAATATTAATTTGTTGAGTCATTTTTTGTAAGAGTTATTTTTATATAAAAGTTATTAAAGTTAGTTCCATTTTATATAAAATATGTATTTTTGGGTGAACCCGACGTCTTGATTCAAAAGTGTCGGTTATGTATATGGAAGAATCTCATCATCAAAACTGACATGAGATTCAAAATCTATTCCACTGAGTAAGCAGTTTCATCAACTGGAGGCTAGAAGATACATAGAGGCTGGGGGACAATTGGCATCCTCTCATAAGTCACCTACGATGGGGTCGCATCATTTTTATGATGACACTTGTTAGTGTGTTTATTTCATGTTATACATGGTGTGTTTTTTAGTATACGGAGTGTTTTACAATAAAGGACTTAGCATCACTTTTTTGTTTGGTACCTCCTAATGAAGAACATTGTGGGGAGCAGAAGCACTAAAGTAGTGCTTCGTTCTTCGAAAAAGGTTTGTAAAAATCCAAGAAACCAACTAAGTGTATAAAATTGTTGAGACCTCATGTCACTTTCAAGTTCATGGTCAACCTACATTAGAAAACCATATGGGTTTGTGGTAATCTAAGAGACCACCGAAGGTATTAAGCAGAGAGATGTACTCCTATCACTTTCATGTTAGTGGTAATCTTGTAAGGAAAAACCAAGGTGCCACCAAGACCATGAAGCAATAAAAATGGCATGTGACATCAGAAAGTGAGTAGGCTACGTGGAGAATGTAAATCTTGTTACAATGTTTGAAATAAGGGTGGTCAACTATCAAGAATATGATGCCTGTAAAAATAATGTAATAAGGCGCGGGGGCGGGGGGGGGGGCGGATGCGGGGGGCGAATGTTGGCATAGTAGATAGGTGATTAGAAATACTATATTATTGTTAGCTATTGTTTTTATCTCCCCAGATTCTATGGAGATCATTCTCCCCTACTTTTCCAATTTTTATGGTCCTCTCTCCTATCTTCTATTGCATCTCTATTGTATATATATTGCTCTATTTGTAGGAATAAAATAATTATGTTCATTTGTTTTCGAACAAAAACAACAATGCCTATGTCTATCTCAACTCATAGAGAGGGAGGAGTGTCTACTCTATCCATGAACTATTCATGTAAACAAGAAACTATGCATATCATGAAAAGATAATGTAAACCAAGAATCATGGAAGTATAACTTCCATACAATGTGTATATCATGAAAAGACACTTTAAACCAAGAATCATGGAAGTACATAAATACCATACAACATGCATATCATGAAAGTACAACTACCATAAAATGTGTAATGGCAAAGAATAGTAAGTAGTTTGCATATTGGAGGTAATATAAAAAATGTAATACATGTAAGAAGTATGAGTGGAAGAGTAGGAATTGGAAAGAATAGTATCACTTTGACAAAGACAATTTAGGGAGACAAAATGAATAAGAGATATATCAAGAACTCTTTCCTTACTTGTCAAGCTTCTTTGGATAGAGTAAAATACCATTATATATTTACTAGGGAAAGGTTGAGCTACACATATATGGCCATCATCCTTATATTATATTTGTGATATCAATCATATGTATCTCTATATATAATACATGAATTGATATCATATTCATTTATAATATATGGATGACATGTGTTTTATGGGAAAGCACCAAACCAATAGAAAGGAGAATGAGCCATGATGAATCCACCTCTTGACAAAGGTGTGTGAACATAACATTCTACCAATAGGTTGTGGAAGGGAGGTCCTTGTCCAATACATCAAGTTTTATCCATCTATATATATTATCTTGTTTTAAGTCAAGAAAATAAAACTGGTAAATAGTTTGGATGTTGAAATGGAATAAACTACAAGGTATAATTATTGAGGCTAACATAGTTTTTAGTACCAACACAAATGGTGGCTCTCCCCACAAACTTGTCTATTAACTTAAATTCTTATCTTTTAGTACGATTGAAAGGCATATCAAATATATGTGAAGAGTGTGTCCTTGAATTGGAATTTAGGTGATGAAGTTTACATAATACATCAAAAAGGATACATGATCCTAGATAGCAACCATTGGGTTTGCAGGTTTGTCAAGTCATTATATTAACTTAGGCATGCTCCAAAAACTATTATAGTAAAATAGATCAACACCTCTAAGATTTTGGAATTAGAAGAAGTCTTTATGATCTAAATTTACATGTTAAAAGTGACGATGATATAATAGTGATACTCATTGTATATATTGATGATATTGTCATCACATGTAGCATGGCCACTGCACTTCAACAATCAGAAACTAATTTATGTTCTAATTTTTGAATGATTAATTTAGGCCTTCAAAATTATTATTTAGGTGTAGAGTTTTGGAAAATTTATCATATTATATGTATGAAAAATAAAAAAATGCTAAAGCACTTTTGGAAAAGTTCATGATGATAAAGAATGATCCATCAACTAAATCCATGGATCTTTATTATCTATAGGCAACATTGTAAGTGGATTTGTGTGGGATATTTATTGCACATGCCTACTGTAATATATATATATATATATATATATATATATATATATATATATATATATATATATATATATATATATATATATATATATGGGAAAGAGAGGAAAGGGATTGTTTGTGTTTACCAATATCAAAGATTAGGAATTAAATGCTACATGTGTAGTCATCTCAAGTTTGTGTCCTTATGTTTTTAGATGCAATATGGCCATAGGAATTTTAGCTTGCATTATTAGGAAATTCTTTGGGAAAGAGGTATATGATTGAGACTCCCATTTAATAGGATATTATGACATCCAAGCTTACTTCCAAAATGAAAATGGGTGTATATTCATAAATAATCTTCAAATGTTTTATGAAAAAATGTGCTTCATGTTTTCTTAATAAATAATGTCCTATCCCTTGAAGCATGTAATATATTTCTTGTTAATGATGTTTGTTTATTCTCTTTTAGCTTAAATTCCCTTGATATGATCACTCATTTTCAAGGGTAACAAGTGGATTTATGTATAATGTTAATGGTGACATAAGTCAAAATGAGAATATGACTATATTGAGCTTAGAAACTTCATTTTCAAGATAGTGTTACCTAGAAGGACCCCTAGATAAGTGTTCTTTATTTTATATGTATCCTCATGGCATGTAAACTACCATTATCTAATATTGAATGAGATTATTCATGGGATCCTTTTGGGATTTTCCAAAAGTAGTTATATAAATACCATTGAGCCCATTCTCATAGATTGTAATTATTGTGGTTCCTCTTTAATGGTTTTTCATACCTCATAACAAATTTCAAAAGGTTCATAATACCCCCAAGATGATCAACCCATAGCCAAAATTTGTGGATAGATGTACTTATATAGGAGGAAGATGATTTTAAAGGTTTAAAACTTATTTGAGTCTATATGGTAAGATTTCATAGTTAGTAGCATTTAATTAGGCCTAGGAGACCTAATTAGTCATGAGGGGTGTTGAGTTAGATGTTCTCCAAAGAGAGTTAAATTATAAAAGTTCCTACATGAGCTATGTCATGTAAATGGGTAGATATTATGAATGTCCCTACATGAGCTATGTATATGAGCTATGTGATGTAAATAATGATTGTGATGATGAAGGTACCATCACCTCCCATGACATAAAAAATGACATATATATTATATTTAATTTCTATGTAAATTAATTGTTAGCTAAATTAAATTTGAAAAAATAACTTAAATTTAACTTGATATTTATATAAAATATACCTACATCTATGTGGTGACTCATGTCTACACACTAAATGTACATACCAAAAACTCATCACTCATGATAATATTATTTAAGACCTATGAACCACTAATTCCATCATCATCAGAAGGTCCTATGCACATAGCTCCATAAGAACTATAAGGGTGGTGTTAGGGTTGGGTAGGTGGCATATCTATAATATCACTCTATGAAAGCCTACTCATATGTTGAACAACTATATTGGTGAATGAACAAAGAGCATAAAGATTGTCGATATTCATGACCTAATGAACTGCAAAGGGGATCTTAGTCCAAAGAGGATTTTGGATATGGATCCTCATAGGCTAATTAGGTTAATGACATGCACTTGGTTGATCCTACACAAATCCTTTCCCTCAGCCCTAAAACTCACTAAAATCAAAATAATTCAAAATCTCGTTGAGGACAAACTCATAGTAGAGTTTCCTCAAAAAATATAATGGGACCTCATAGTTGTTACACGGTAGATATTTAAATACCATCCACCATCAATCACAAAAATTGGTTGTGATTAAGTTTTGTACGCAGTGATGGATAGGAAAATATTTAGCATTTATGAGAAATGGGGCATTGGTGGTTAGGTTGATAAATAGGATTTAAATGGAAGCTTTTGAAATTTATTTATTATTAAACTGAAGTGGTAACAATTTATCAGCATAAGATGACCTAAAAGTATCTATATATGAGGTCCATCTATAAATTTGAATTATTATAGATTCAATTTGACCTAATAAAGTCTCTAGAGAATCAACGAGCTAGGTGTGGTGGGGGTTAGTCAAAGTGGGATCCCTCATTCTCCCAATTAATCTTAAATTTCAATTTTATTTCCCACAATATTGTCAATCAAAATCTCTTGACTGGTAGTGGGGTTTTTGGGAAATTTAGGATGCTTCGGTGGATGGATATGAGGAGGAATAAGAGGGTTTGTTTAGGGTTAGGAGGAGGAGAAATAAGATGGTTTTATGGAGGGTTAAGAGGATGGGCTATTAAAACACAAATTATAATTAAAAACTACGGTTAAATAATGAAAATAATTAAAAATTAGGGTTAAATAGAGAAGATTTATATTACATACTTCTCTTACATGGTAGCATCATCAACCAACAAGTTTGTGAGATGAATTTGGTAGCTCCCTGGTACTCTTTAGTCTATTTCATGCAAAACGTGATCATCAACGCTAGAGGAGAGAAAGGAAACTCGAATGCAAAATGAGGATTTTGCATTCGAGTTTCATTTTTTATTTTTTTGATACATAGATAACATGATCATGTTATTATAAATGATAATAATGTGATCATGTTAATAACATGATATTGTTATTGTTTAATATTATGTGGTCATGTTATATAATAATGTGATCACATTATGGCTTGGTAATCATCGAGCCATAATTCAAATAATGTGATTGTGTTAATAAAATAATGCAATCATGTTATTAATTAACATGATATCATTACCTAAAATGTCCTCAAAATTATCCCCCAACTCTGTACACTTATCCATATCTTTCATCATGATGTTTGTTTAGCTTTGCTAAGGTTTTACCCTATAAATTTCATGTTTTGTCTCATACATGTTTTTTATTCTATCTATTTGGATGATCTCTATTATTACAAACCTATATTTTATTATTTATTTATTGTTATGAAGTGTCTAGTTTCCTAACAAGAAGTATGAGAGCAAGGTTACACTTATTTTGTAGGAACTATGTTCTAGATTTTGTGTTTTTTCTATGTAGCATCAAATGGCAAAAATTATGAATTTAAAGTTTGAAGTGAAGAAGTTTAATGGAAATAATAACTTTGAGTTATGGAAAATAAAAGCACATGATGTGATAGTGCCACAAGGGCTACACAAATCCTTAAAAATAAAAGCAAAGAAACATGTGATGATGATTGGGAATTGCTGCATATAAAAGATTTCAGTACAATACG
>JARHVA010008016.1:180000-190000 GCA_037957365.1 Torreya grandis | reverse complement strand
CCAACAACTATAAGGAGAAAGAGATGGAATAACATCAATTCATGATTACATGGGTGAATGAAATTTGACTCCAAGAAGAGCACAACCTTACAATAAAGTTGAAAGTATCAAATAAGAATGCAAAGCATCTCAAAGGAGAGAACATCCCAAAGGAAGAGGTAGAACATAACCACTTCATCAAACTCACACAAGTAAAATGTATAAGGGAATTTGAAGAAGGTATGCAAGAAATGAGTATTATGCGGTATGTCTATAAATTCAATTAATACAAAACATTAATATCAAATCCAAAATGATATTACACCACTGTAGCAAGGGTATGTACATTAGAATAATGATAAATGGTGTAGCCTAATCATGAGAGACATTTCACAGTAATATATGACTCTATCTCAAACATTATACTATTTATTCCCATATAATTTTAATTGCAACACATATTGAAAGATTGTAAGTTAGTTTTAATAAATTATACGAAGGAAATATTAAAGATAATCATATCTAAATATGGCCATACAACCATCAAATTTAGTTTTGCAATAATAACATATGCCAAATTATATGTAGAAATATTATCACTACCAAATATGAACACACACACATATATATAAGACATACAAAATAAGAACATAATAGAATGTTAGGTGAATTCCATATAAACGTATAATGCCAATAACATGTGCATTTATATATAGACATACACAAAATTATATCATCTAATAACATAATAGAATGTTGAGTGAATGTTATATACATATAGAATACCAAAAACATATACACTGCAATATAGACATACAAATAAGTACATCATCTAAGACATCTTACTTATCAAATAGTCTCCCTCTCTGTGCCTTCCTTGAAGAAGACTCCTTGGAATGCCCTGCTTATAAATAGAGATCCCTTAGATGCCTTGGAATCCTTTAAGGTCCAACTATAGGGCTTTTTATGCTCATAGCTTACCTATAGTTGAACCTATTCAACTACAAATATTATTAAAAAAATTACATACTACACATATAACTAAATTCAAAAATTAATTTTAAACTAAAATACAAAAATAATTTAAACATGTACTTACTGCAATCTCATGGTCATGCTCAATTTGTGTATGATATTCAAAAAAGTCAGTAATAAGTCAAGGTGCATAAACATGTGTGTGAAATGGGGATAAAATATGAGAATGTATCATACTAATATGAATGAGACTATCAAATGTCATCAAACAACCCTGTATACACAATACATTCACATAATTTATATTTACTCAACTATCTAGTAAAATTATTAAAACAAATCTATATTTACAATTCAAAATTACAAGTTAACATGTACCTTAGTGTGTGTTTGCATAGATGACATTGATCATCAATCGATATGTCTACCTTAATGTGTAGAGATGGAGGAGTCTCCATTGTGGTCATCAACTAAACAAACAACCTCATTTTATTTTCTAGAAAATATGGAAGATGTATGACAAATTTATCTCCTTTATTAAACCCATAATTAGTTAAAATAAATTTGAAAACCCTTCTCTCCATAAAAATTAGAAACTAACAAGCAATTTAGCTAAAAAAATAATTTGTGGTGATGTAAGATCGAATCTTTGTATGAATTTTCACTTGCATAATCAAATAAAAATGATGTAATTTGAAGAATTGAGATAATACTTTTCCCTAGCCACTTCAATTCAAGTTTATACTTAAAATTCTATCACTTTTAACCTCTGAAACTCTACTCACTTTCTTGATTTATCCCTTATCCTATATACATGCATTGTGCACTTGTGTGTTTCTAAACTTCTCTATCTCAAGTTAGGACCCTATTGGCATGGAAGTAGACACAAAGAATAAAACTATGAAAAAGAGAAGCACAAAATCAGAGGGGAAAATGCTCAAAGGGACCTAGAATAAAATATACCAAGAGCGTACTATTTAATAACAATGTACTTGAATTTGAGATCTTTGATAGATAAATTTAACTTAAGCTATTGCATAACATGCATGATTCACACAAGGGAACTAACTTAAGGATTTAGAAGATAAGTATTTTATTATAGGTAGCGACGAAAGTATTGAGTACTTAAGAAACACTATAAAGAAGAGATGACAATCAAGAAACTTGTGAAGCATTAAAATAAGTTTTAGAAGGTGAAGGAACACCAACAATATGAAATTAGAAATAATATAAGGAATCTAATATATTTTTTAAAAAAAATGGGAGAAAGACATCATTAGACATTGAATGAAACTCTCTATAAGGTTGATCATTATTAAAAGCATTCAAAAATCCATTATTCACCCTATAAGATATATATTCAATTAGGGGTTCTTAGGGTAGTGATTTTCTCTCTATATCTATCAACACATCTCACACATATAATTTTCATTCACATCACTATCATTTAAATTTTAATTTTAATAGGTTAAGAGTGTGTGTATACATATACATACGTGTGTGTGTGTGTGTGTGTGTGTGTGTGTGTGTGTGTGTGTGTGTGTGTGTGTGTGTGTGTGTAGAGAAAGAGAGAGAGAGAGTATAATATTAACTCAAAATTATCTTTGTATATGTGAACATTGGCCTAGTAATATCAACAGATGTAGTAGTAGATGGTCCAAAAATTAGTTGTACATGTGTAAACATCCATTGATTCAAAAATACAATAGTGGACCATGAAGATGATAGCACCATCTCCTCTTGCAACATAAAACTTTACATATCTATTATATTCAAGTTCTTTGTAAATTAATTGTTAGCTTTTAAATACAAATTTAACCAAAAATTAACATGTCAAATATAAAAGATACATATATATGTGTAGTGACCGATGTGTGCACATCAAATGTATATGCCAAAAACTCATCACTCAAAAGTATATCATCTAAGCCTTTAGAAGTACCACCATTGTCATTCAAAGGCTCAATACATATAGTGACATAACATTTGTAATGATGAGGTTGGGTATGCACACTGGATGAAATATCTCTAGCATCAATCTTATAAAGCCTACTCGTATGTTGAATGGGTATGTCAGTAAGCACATACGAAGTGTCAATCTCTACAACCTCCTTCACCATAGAGGGGATCTTGAATTGAAGTGGCTTTTGGGTAGGGACCCTTGCAGGGTGATTAGGCGCATGATGTGCACCTAGTATATCCTGTGCAGAGCCTTTCCCTTGACCCTAAAACTCTAAGTAGTCAAAATAGTTGAGATTATCATTGAGGGAAAACACACATTAGAGTTTTCTAAAAAAATACAATGAAACCTCGTGGTTATTAAATGATGGGTAATCAAACAACTATCCACCATTAGTTTCAAAAATTATTTCTAATCAAATTAAGCTGGCATTAGTGGATCAAAATGTGTTTTGTGAATAGTGGAAAGGGTGCATTGATTGTTAGGTTGATGAGTAAGGCACAAATTAGGTCTTGATATTTGTTTTTCCTTCAACTCACATGTTGATAATCTGTCAGCATAGTAAGCCCTACATCTATCCTTATATGATGCACATCTATCAATTTGACTTGTTAGTATTGGCCAAATAGATGTGATAGATGTTAGTCAAAGTGGGATCCCTCTTACTTCTAATTGTTTGTTCAATTTCTATTTTGTTTTCCACTATGCAACAAAATCCTCATGACTATATGGGGTGTCTTGTGGAACTATAGGAGGGTGACATAGAGGGTTAGGAAGATTAGGAGAGTTAGCATGTTGTTCTCTTGCAGTTGAATGGATTCTTCACAAAAATAAGTTTTAACAATAAAACAATACAAATAAAAAAAATTGTTAAAATATAATATTAATAAATTTGGTTTTTTATTGCTTGCCTCCACTCCACAACAAGTGATCATAACATGTTTTCTCCTCCTCCAAGCACAACGCAAACACTATTTAACATAAAAAAGACCAGATCAAATAACAAAATGAGTGAGAATGACAATGCCCATGATTTTGGGCCTTTTATTTTTTTGTTTCACTTTAATATAATGCATATAGCAAAATGAGTGAGAATGCCAATGCCCATGACTTTATAACTTTTTATTTTTTGTTTCACTTTAATATAATATATAAGCATTATAACACATACACATTATATAATATACATATATGTATACAATATATAACACGTATGCATTATAGTATAATATTGCTGAACCTAAACTCCAATAACATATACATGTTAAATTAAATATCTACAAAATTATCCCTCAATTTATGCACTTACCTCAATAGTTTAGAAGGCTTTTTTTTAATGATTACACTTCTCAAAAAAAAAAATCTTAAAATTAATTAAACATTGTTGTTAGTATTATATTTATATTGTGATAATTATTGATAGTAAAAAACCCATTTGTTCACATTACCATTATTTATTTAAAGATTTGCATTGATGATAGAGGACATTCACTCTCAACAAAGCTAAGAGATAGATACTTGAAAATATCTCACTTTTGAAAGTGACATTTAAAATGAGAGGGAGTCTAAAATTCCTACCATATTTTCAACAGCTATATGTTTACATGATAGTACAGACTGGGACATTCCATCTATATTTTTCACATTTACATCATACCACAATCTGCGGGTAATGTTTCATTTTTCCACGTGTTGGAGGATTGCAGCCATTAATGGAGTGTTAAAGTTATACAGATTATAAATCTGATTTTTTCTTTCTTTCTTTTGAATCGTGTTTTTTGACAATGGGGCTCTTGACAATTTATATAGGGTTTTGGTGTGGATTTACAAGTCAATTAATACAGGTTTAACAATAAATAAATAGAAACAAATTAAAATTCACAGAAAAATAACACAGTATTATTTGAAAGTTCACAAAATTACAATAGTACGTGATGGCTAATGTGAAAATTGCAAATCTCTTCACATTACATTTACGACTAGAAAATATATAAAATTTTCAAAACCTGTTTCCACAAATAAAATCTACAGATGATTACAACAAAACCTAAAAGCGATTTCCCCTGAACGCAAGGTATTTACAAAGAAACATCAACAACACCGCTTCAATCTGTTTCATGATCAGGGCGTGGAGTGTACCAGGCAGGAAAGCGTCCGCGGGCCATTCTTCTGAGCAATCTTGTGTAAGGCGATTCAGGCATCAGAGCCGCCTTCTCTTCTTCTAACTCTTGTTGTGTTTTCGGCAGTCCATCTAGCTCAGGGAATGGCCGTCTTTTATTCTCCAAATTATTTGAAGAGCTCACAGTGGATCTGTCTCCGGCCTCAGCTTCCTTGTGCATTTTTGAAATTTTAGTCAGAAAATGCACATTTTCAACCAGATTTTTCACGCCTCCTGACTGCCTCACCATTTTTTCAAGCTTCTCGAAAGGGTTGAGGGTTTTCCGACCGGCTTCTGCTTCAGCTTTTGCTTCTGCCGTACATTTTTTCTGCGAAAAACCAAAAAATTGAAACCCTAATCTAAAATGCGAGGAAAAAAAAATTGGGCAGTTTGCATACCTTCATGTCCTGAAACTCAAAGTAGGCCTCCCAGCAATGGTAACCTTCGTCACCTTCCAGTGTGGTGCAATAATCTGCACAAACAACACTGAGTTAATCAACATACAAAAACAAACCATTGAAAGAAAAGAAGAGACAAAAAGTACTAACCCATGATGTTATTTTCAGCTTTGTAAATGAGAGAAGGCTCCTTCATCCCCCCGGTTAGGAGGCTCCTCTTGAAAGGAGACTCCTTCACCTGCTGTATATGATCATGGGACCCCGTTGATTTTTGTTCCGGCGTGGGAGAAGACAAAACACAAGACACACTAACAACACTACTAGTACGTTTTTTGGCAATATCTTTGCACGCTGTTGAATGGATTGCAGGGGTACAACTGCTCATATGCTTCAGTGTCGCCATTACGGATTACTGCAGAACAATTTCCTGTAAAAACAGCACTTGAAAGGGATTTTATTTAAGTAGTCGGATATTATTTGACCTTGCAAACGCCTGTGATTTCCTTGGAGTTGGATATTATTTGACCTTGGATATTAAGAGGGATTCTGAAATGATTTCCAGGGGTAGCCATGGGCCCTTACCTATTTTGGATAAGGTTGAGGTTGTTCTAATCCTGTATTACACCTCAAGTTAATCCAAATTCTGCTTACGTGTATTTCCCGTTGAATAATGATTAAAAACTGTGTTTGCACATGGTATGCGTACAAGTCCTGTCAGCCACCCATGGTTTTGGATAAGAGTACGCAAAAAGTCTTTGAAAATCCTAGGGTTTGGATGTAATTAAACCTTTAAACGGAATATTTATGGTGGACTGGAATCCTAAATATGATTCATATTATATCATACGACGAAACCTTAAAGTTAAAAGAAAGTCTATACTAGTATCTTTAAATAAATTTAATATATTGATATTATTTTTAAAGGTATATGAAGGGCCATGGTATCCATCTAAGAATGTAAACGATGGACTCGTTGATTAATTTGACAATGTGCACTTAGAAGACACCTTCAATTACTTTCGACTTTAG
The DNA here is from genome assembly GCA_037957365.1 of Torreya grandis. Lineage (NCBI taxonomy): Eukaryota > Viridiplantae > Streptophyta > Pinopsida > Cupressales > Taxaceae > Torreya > Torreya grandis. Next base: position 183,501 of record JARHVA010008016.1, on the reverse strand, counting down.
CATGGAAAGGTGGATTGTAAACAAGTCATGAAAAATAAGATTATATTGATTGCTCTTTAAGTTTTATTTTAAAGGTAATGTGGTAGATTTTAGTCCAATTATTATCAATGTAAAAAAATTTGAATAATAAGAAAGTTGTATAATGAAAAAGGGTTGTGTAGTGGTTAGTTTTTAATTTTGTGTCGAATAGTATATTATATTTAGTCTTTATATTACTGAAATTAAAGTAATAACAGTAAGTAAAAGAAATTATTTTAACAATTAGTGTAAAAAATGCGAGCATTGAAACAAGTTTATATGCTGAAACTAGAGGTAAACATTGATATAGATAAACAAAAATAAAAATTGAAATGATAAATAAAATATGACAATTAACCAATATAGACTATTAAAATATAATTTTGACAGAGTCAAATGCAATATGTAGATGATGGTAACATTGGTCCTATATAATAAATGTTGTTTCACCAAACAAAACTAGCATATTAGTTCACCTTTGATAGCATGCTACCAGTTGTGTCACAATAGGAGCCTCAAAATAGGAAACGAATATCCACCAAAGTTAGTATTTGTTAATAGAAATGCAATTCTAAAATATGAAAAATACTTTCTTTTGTTGACAAATATAGAACAATATAATTACAAAGCAATGCTATTATTTGATAATAAAAATGAAGCATAGTATATGTTTGAGATGCGAGTCCTCAAGTAGTAAGATATATAACTAAACACTATTGGCAAAGAAAAATGTGTTTAAATTTAGACCAGATTCACAAAAGCGATTTACATTTGTAATAGAAATAAAACATAGTATAGATTTATAAGATGCAAGTTCTCCATAGAAAGTACTGTTAGTAGTTGTTCATCTTATTCGTGTAGGCAAGGGAGATATTTATCGTTGAAAGTGTTTATCTACATAGTGAGAGACAATGACTAAAAATTAATTAGTGGTGTGTAGTTTCAAATTTGGAAAAAGAAAGAAAAAAATTTTAGAAGCATATTATATACCTTAGTTTTTGTTCAATACTTCAACATGTAGAATGACTTTTTGTTTAAATCAAGAGTGAATTTTCCTTGCAATGAGTATCCTCTTAGTAAGTAGATAGTGTTTGCTTTGTCTACTAGATAGTCATCATGCAATATTTATGTGAATACAGGAAGGATTTTTTCAATAGTGACTCTAAAAAACTACACTATATATTAATATTTTTGACAGTTTTCAAATTACAAATCAAGTAATGGAAATATGCATATGGAGTTTCTTGATGGCATGAAGGACAAGTGAAGGTTGTGGCATGGGCAGGTTGTGTTAGTTGAATTATGCAAATACAGTTGTTGCAATTGAGTTGTAACAACATTGAATATATATTGGTAATTATCAATGAATCTTCGACCTCAAAAAGCTCAAATTGAAAGTGTTATAATTTAATATATCAAATTTAATTGCATGTTAAAAAAGAAATTGCATATTAAAAACTTGAGTGCTATTTAGATCATATAACATACCTTTGTTATTGTGTGCAATAATGCAAACAATTCTTGGACAAAAATTTTAGTGTTCAATGGTGCGATGAATGTTGGTTGGGTGGTTTTGAAAGCATTTTCAGGGCTAAGATGTTTGACGATATTTTTAAACAAGTACATTGGAAATTCTTTAGCCTACTTTTTTTGTTGAACCACAATGAACAAAGGCTCAAAAGTTCCATATAGATAAAGTTGTAAAGTCAAGAGAATAGTTTAGATTTTCAAATGTAAAAATAGAGATTTGAGAATGCAAAGAATATGCAAGAGTAAAGGCATACCTTTGCAGTGTCATGGTTGGTGTTTCCATCTTTATTTCCATAGTTACATTCTAGTTTTTTGGATGCATGTGACAATTGTGGTGATTATGGTAGTTACATAGGCATTGGTGCTAGTTATCAGTTGGTAGATAGTGGAATCTGGGATGGACTTGTATTTTGTATAGACAAGTGGTATGCTCTCCAATAGACTAGATTCATTGAGCAATAGTATTGTGTCACAATCTCCACAATCATAATTTATTTTGGGAGATATATCAAAATGCAAAATATGTATTACTTTTACAAGTCATATTTTTTGTTTATGTATGTGGATAAGGTTGTCAGGCACATTAAGAGAAATAGTCATTTCACCTTTGACATTTTTGAGATATGTCCACAATAATTGATTATTATGTTGTCTCTATAGTAATTTTTTGTAGGTGACAAGGACAATACCTTAAAAACATCTCATGTTTTATAGCTATTCAGATCATTAATCGATAGAAAATCAGCTTAAGTTAGTGTGTCACTGTAAAAAAAGTGTGATGTCAGTGTATATAGGTAAAAAAGGAGGTGGAGTTTAGAAATAAGTATATTTTTGTTAGTGGTTACAATTTTTGTTAGTGCTTAGATTTTTTGATTTTTTTGCTAGGGTTTGATTATCTTCAATGCTTTCAAATTTGATCTTCATGTTGCTTATGATTGTCTAATAGAATTAGAAGAAGAAATAGAGTGGTAACCTATTTAGGTGCATGCAAATGTATGTGGACATAGGAGATATGGTTAACAATTTGTAAAAGGATGCTATTACATGAATTTTGTATTTTTTTAATTTTATATTAATGTAGATGTGTGTTATATAAGGCCAAACAAACAATGTCATGATCACTCCAATAACAATCTACTTTAAAAATGTGTTTTTTTAATATTTCAACATCCGACCATACGTGATCAATAATAGGCATGGATAATGCATCTTATATTTCTAAAACAAATTGCATTTTATGGGTTGTCATGTGTTGTTCGAGTACTTTTGAATTTATATGTTATTTTGTAATGTCGATATTGAAGTTACCTAATATAACTTTATTTTTTGTTTTATGTGCACTTGTGAATATGTCATTGCTAACAACTATGATATACGAGATTATTACATTTGACATTGAATACAAATTGACAATTATAGTTTGGTGGATACTATCTATGATAGTTATTTTGATTTATTTGATATTTCACCTCTTATATTACACTGTTGTTGAAATAGAGATGACTTTTTTTAATGTAAATCATGATTCCATGAACACGATGCATTGAAATGCAATGGAAATGTTCTAGTAAATTACTCAATGTGATATTTTGAATGTGTGTCTCTTACAAATATAATATGCTTGACTACATAATGTCATGAATATTGAGCACGTCTTGCATATGTGAATGTAAGCTTCTTTTATTTAGTAATGAGATGAGAATATGATTACTAGTGTTTAAATCATGTAGATTTTTTTCTAGTTTCCATTTTGCATTGGTTTGTAGGCATAATATTTTTGTAGTTATCTTTTTCTTGACGTTAAAATTTTCCATTGTTAGAGAGGCTAAAATTACAATGACTCAATCACTTTCATGTGTGATAATGTCATATATGCCAATCCCACAATGTGTGATTCCAGATGGGTCAAAAATAATGCCATCCATCGTGAGCCCTTGAGATATGTACATTGTT
>JARHVA010008016.1:162500-175000 GCA_037957365.1 Torreya grandis | reverse complement strand
AATGTAGATACATAAGGACCATCAAATTAACCTTTATTAAATGCTATAATATTAAACTATTGTGGCATTGAAATTTAGGAAATATCTTCCATACACCCATCAATATGCTTCGCCCAGCCATCAAAACATTTAGGGAACGTTTTTTTAAATGCTTAGTAGTAAATATATATTTGTATGAATTACATAGCTTCATCATTCACAAGAAATACCTATGATTTTTTGGTTACATTAATTTTAAAGGTGTTAACATTGCCAATTAGGGTCAACCTATATAGGATCAACTTAGATATAGGTGGCCTTCTTGATATTTTAATAACAAAATTTTTAAAATTCTTGTGTGTTAAGTTGGTTTCCTTATTTTGAAATTATAATTAATATATGTGAAAAAATACATTAATCTAATGATTATTTACGAAAATCATTTTAAAAATAAATTAAAACACATATGGATTAATCTTACATTTTAAAAAAATATATCAAACAAGTTGAAGAATAAATGTGACAACATAAAAATGAGATGAGTATAACATAAATGAACATCTCAACAACAAATAATTGAAGTGATATAAAAATGTAATCAAATCATAATAAAAAGGTGTCACAATATGTAATGTATATACACTGAATGATCAAAACACAAAAAAGAAAATAATGAAAATTAAATCATGGAGATGTTTCAAGACATCAACAATACAAAATAATAAATTTCAATAGATATGGAGATAGACCGCAACATTTTTACATTCAATCTTTCCTCAATTTTTATTGTTAAGAATACAAATAATATAGCGTAGGTGCAACAAACATTGCTTATTGAAAAAATACAAGATTTAATGGAATTAGATGTTACACTTAAAACAACAAAGAACAAATATAATAATATAATTATATTAGGAGAAATTATGATACGTACACTTTTGAATCCAATAATAGAAATTAATTTCAAAATTAATAGGAATAATATATAAAATATTAAGTCATAATAAGAGATACCATTATGTCCAATAAATTGAAAACAAATATAAGAGTTACAAAGGAATGGAGGATAAACTAATTATAATCATAATATAAATGTCAAGAGACATTTAAAATTAAATAATCTCTATTTCAACATGAACTAAATAAAAAAATTTCTCTAATCATCATGAAAATCATGACATTGAATACTCATAGTCATGAAAACCCTATGGTGATAACATCTGTATCGATAGTGGTAATAGGTTTAACAACAACATATATATTAGGTTGTTGATTATATCAAAGGGAAATTGGTGTATTAAGACTCGAGGGACCCTACCTTCTACTACAGGTGAGAATATATTTGATGGGTTGAATCCACCTATTGTAAAACCTTTTCCTCCTCTGTATCATGTTCTTGATATGGAGGTGGCGTAAGACACTCCTACATATGAGGTAGGGGTACATCCAAGGTTTGTGAAGATAATCATGATCCCTAAACACTTCATCATGACTAAACCTTACAGTAAACTTAATGATGCAGCTGCAGGGAAGAGATCCAAGGCAGTGATTATTTTGGTCTCTACCATTTTTGCATTGAATGACACTAGTACAAAAGAGTATACGGAGGATGATAATGAGACATATTTTATTTCATAAATAGGAGAAATAGGTCTATGGTCCCCTTCTATGGTTTTGAACTAAAAAATAGGGGATATATGTCCGTCTTATGTTATAGTTATGACTAAGGTGAAGTAGGAAGATAAAAAGTTGTTGGCTCTTGTTAAATTAAACCCATCTATTTCCTTTGAAGGAGAGAATCTCTAGGTTATTTTGGAAAGAGAATGAGATTTAACAAATTTTGGGATGATCTACCATTTTTCTAATTTATGGCCTTTTATAGCACATCTGAATGGTTGGATGAAGGAGAATTGGCTACCACTAATGGAAGGTAACCTATGGATTTTTCCCTATGTAAAATGATATTTCATTGTTCTCTTTGATTTAGAAGAGGATATTAATTTTTCTATTTCAATGGCATTTTTGGTTTTATGATCATTGTGTTCTTGATTTTAAACCATAGTTTTCTTCATTCAACCCTCATTCTGAGGCCTTTAACATCAAACTGATTTGGGTAAGGCTACCTATTTTACCCTTACAATTTTGGAATCCTTTATGTTTCAAATCTATTAGTGATTCATTAGGTAAATTCTTATCTATGGATCCCATGTCCACTAACCATACTAAAATTTCTCAAATTTTAGTTAATCTAGATGTTTCCATAGATCTTCTCAGGTCCATTGATTTGAAGGTTGAAGATTAAACGTGGAAGAAATCTATTAATTTTGAGACATTATCTTTCCTTTGTAGAAATTAATTTTAAACACATTTTTTAATTATTTGAATAATTTTTCTATGCGTACTATCATGATCTCCTAGTGGAAGGATTCTCTACTTAAGCATTTTACTATTCTAAAAGATGCTAAGAGTACTGATTCAGAGTGTGATTTAAATAAACCTGATGAAGATATGATTTTGGCCCAAAATGAAGTTGAACACATATCAAAAGTTTTTCCCACATTGGGGAAGGAAAAGAGTGATCACCAAATTAGAGGTGATGATTTAAATAGTGATTCATTGGTGTGGTTACCATTGGATAAATCATAAGCTTCATTAGAAATATCCATTCCCATTCTTCCTAATGATGGAGGGGAATGGAGGATTGTTGGTAACAAAAAAAATCATAGAAAGAATGATTTTGCTTCTCTTAACATGGCCCTTATATCTTCAAACAAAACTAGTTTTGAAGGGTCCTAGTATTATCATTATTTTGAACATTTGCAATGGTTTTATAATCTTTTTGTTGTTATTGTGGTGTTGGTTTTTTATGCTATTGTTGTAGAGTTGGTTTATTGTTAGATTTTTTTGCATGCACTCATGTTCCTTATGGTTTTGAATACCATGTTTTTATGTTATTTTATTTTATAGGGGACCCTCCAAAACCCACTTTTACCATTAATAAAGACAAACTTTCTTCACCAAAGTATGTGTTATATCTAGCTACGATGTTAACCTAGAATAAAGAATCATCAAAAAACTAAAAGACTATTTTCTACCATAACAGATAGCAATAAGAGAAATGAAATCATTGATTTTATTCATTGAATGTAATATGTATCACATACCACAACCGTTTAAACCAGAAAACATAATACATGATGAATATATGTTGATAGTTCATGTCAACCCAATCCTACAAGTGACTCATGTAATTCCATGTCAATATAAATATAGATGACATACAATTAATTTTATATAAGAAACAAAATAAATTTCTATGTTTTGCCTCATTGTAGGAAATATTTGCCTATTTTTATTATTCTGACAAGGCATCAACATGGGAAAAAATATAATTTTACTATTAAAAAAGAGAGAGCATATGAACCACTTAAATAAAATATAAGTCCTTAAAAATTCTATAACACTTCAATATGGATGTACATATTAATAAAAATTATCTTATTGAATGTATTTAATACAAATAAAAATTATTTCCATAAATTTAATCACATTTATATGGAATTGCACATGATTAAATTCTCATACAAACACATATTAATTTTTGGTCTAGTTATTGATATGGATGGAGGAAATATCATAGATCACACTATGTGTGTGGCATACAAACCACCCAACACCCAAAGAGAGATCAATTTAGTTCATGAATGGATAAATGACCTTAACACCAAGTGTGATGTAATTATTAATAAGCGTATAATTGGTGCATATCTTTTGAATGAGTATGTGATAGAAGGGTTATTTGATATGGAGCTTATGATACTATATCTTGAAGGAAGAAGCAATTGGTTACAATTTTGATTAAGGTGAGTCCATTTACATGAATTTGTTAAACATTTATTTGATATTAGGATTAGCATTTCAGGAATCACCTTCATTTATAAATTCTGTGATGAACTTGATCGTGTGATATCATGCACACAATTATTCAATAGTTATTTTTGAGAATACTTTTGAATATTTTCTAATTAGAATCAAGAAATTGCATAACCATATGGAGAATTTACCCCAATACCATATTTTCTAAAATGTAATGAAATTTGGCAAAACTTTGAAGAGTATAAGGTCTTATTTCGAAAAGGTGCCATGTTGAATTAAGTGACATGTTCAATTAACATGGATATTAACCATTTTATTCACTTTGAATGTAACTGGTATGCATTTCTTGATCTTCATGTATTACTCTGTGAAACCCTGTGAATAAATCTAAAGGAAGCATAAAACTGAATTCAAAAATATATTATTTACTATCCTCATATTATTGCTTACTACAAGCACCTTTGAAATATAATGTGATGGGGCCTTCATGTTTATGTGCTTCTAACTTATTTCAACTTTTATTTCCCTGAATTATTGTGACACTTATGCTAATTATCTATTTTCTCTTATATGTATATCATGTTTGAAAATAAAACTTTGAAATTAGAATAATCAAACTGTGATGGGATCTTGTGTGCATGCTTTAAACTTATTTTGATATATATTTTTTTATAAAAGAAAATATATTTGTTTCCAACCCAAATAAATGTGGAGTTAAACCAATCAAAACTCAATCACATGATAACCAAACACCTCAAGTTAATCGATTCACATATGCAAGAACGATCACCATTTACACTTTGGTTGCAAGATATAACTTTTAACCTACCACAACACCTTTTTTTTTATCACTTTTAAGATTGCATGCTTATGTAAATATGCATCTTGTAGATGGAGAGCAAGGATTCATAAAATTTCATACTAGATACACATGCTCAGTTTTAACACATTACAAACATCATATATATTAAATATAAACATGCTAAGTAACATTAAAGTTTTTTTGAATCCATATTTTATGCATTTCGATTTTTGTATAGTCTATATTAATTATGGCTTTATTATTTAAATAGATTTAATATTCATTTATTAAAAATGGACTTCAACCTTTCTCATTAAACCTCTCCTCAAATATATTAATAAATAGATCTCCTCAAATATATTAATAAATAGATTATTCAAATACTTGATCTTCCTTATTTAAAAAGAGCATTAAAACATTTTTATACATAGATTTGATAAGTTATAATATATAAACTACTATTATTTATTTATTTTTAAATATTTTGTATCAATTTCTTTTTGAATTTTTAGCTCTGATAATAGTATGTCGAATTTATTTATGTCTTATTAAACCAAAAAGAAAAAAGTGCGATGTCATTATATGAAAAGGCAATCTCTCCTTTAAAATGATACCCTGACTATGAATGTTTTTACAAATTCTCATATCTAATTGTTTTGGTTTAGCATAAGCAATGTACAAGATGTTACTTTAATAGGTTTGCGTTTCTATCTGCTTTCTATATATCGACAGAACCTTTATTTCATTTGTAAATAGTGTTAATAATATTTTCTTATGTTTTATATAATATGCCTATATCATTTTATATTTTTTCAATTGGTTCATATATATTTATGTACTTGTTTATATCATATTTTTTTTCACCCTCATACGTATCAATATTATGTTACAATTTTGATAGCAAGAACTGGTAATCACCCGTACGATTATGAATGAGAGGAATTATTAATTGTTTAAAAAATATATATATAACACATGATATTAAAAACAAAGTTTTAAATTTAATTTTAAAATAAATTATTTAATTTTATTTGTGGGTGGATTTTTATATTTTAAATATTTAATATAAAATTTATTATTAAAATAAGTTTAATTTTAATTTATTATATAAATAATAAAAGTATAAAAAATTATATAACAATGTTGTTAGTTGGAATTTACTATTCAGATTCTAGGCCCCGAATAAAACACAAAATACCATATCAAAAACATGTAAGAGAAAATTAGAAGAGAACTTGAACGCAGGGTACAACACCCAAGAGAAAAGGTGGAAGATCGTCCTTAAATCACAGTTGTTTGAGAAAAAAGCTCTGCCGAAAAAGAGCTTTCAATACAAAATTTAAAAAGGGTTGGTATGGAATCAAAATGCTTGTTTCTAGAGATGTAAGGCGTTAAATAATTACACCAAAATACTATGTATGTCTCGCATCTTATTACTTCCGGAAGCAATAATTTCAACAAAACATGAATCCCACAAAAATCTTCCATCAAACTGATAGAACAACCGTACATTCTTTCTGCTGTCTTGCATTTAACTATTTACGGGAGATAAATTATTTAGAAAGTCGTATGATGTCAAATTTCAACAAAATTGATTTATATTCAGAGGACAAAATTCCAGATGGGAAGGTAGAAATAGTGAATGACACTCCCTACAGCACCCATGTTTGTGAAGAACTTGCAAATACATAACCATATCGTATAGCCTGTATTTAATTGGGAAATACAAGTCCAATCTTTCTTGTTAAAATGCACTAAATCTCCCACAATCCCGCTGCGTGCACAAGGCAAGCCGAAGCGACTACAACTATTGTAGCAAAGATGGGAGGAATTAAGAAATCAATACTTGATCTCTTAAACAATTCGCAGGCAAATACAAAACGTCCACTGGTCTATCCAAGGCCACTCGAAAGCAACTTCTGTTGCTTGGCAATTCATTCTCCTTAATGCACGCCTTTGAAAATTGTGTAGATGGAGACAAAGTAGAAGTGAAAGCCAATTCCTGTGTGACAGAGGCAATTGTGACCACGCTTGCCAACAACACTGTCCACATAATAGTGTATATGAAAAAAGGCCGTCTGACCACCCAACTGAAACGCTGAAAGCCGGAACGATTGTGGCGTTGAAGTTTACGAAATACCCTCTATATACCCCTCAATATGCTCAACCCGGGCATCACGACCCTGAATCAAAGTTTTAGTAGAAGAAATATATATGTATTTGGATTTCATTATTCACAAGAAATACCCATGTTTTTGGGTGACAAAAATTGGAGAAAAGTATGCTTGATTACACAGATTTGATGGCGTTAACATTGGGCGTTAGTGTCAGCCTTGATGTAGGTTGCCCGCCTGCCAAACATGGTTGTTGAACTGTCTCTTAGAATATATAGTAATAAAAGAAGAATAAAATACAACGGCAAGAGAATAAAGATCAGTAAGTTTTTTCTTTATAATTGAGTCACTAATTGTTCGAAATACTTGGGTGAACGATTTTTAATTCCGTCAATAACTGATCCACAAACTATAGTTGGAGATGGTCAAAGTGTCTCATCCCTAGCTACTCCATTCGTTTATCAAGTCCTTGTCTGTATACGCTTCCTACAAAAGAATAATAGCTACTCCATCATATGAATTTCCCGAATTTTTCTAAATGTAAACTCTTTTGGTTTCAATTTTTTATTGTTTTAGTTGCAAGTTTTCTGAATCATTAAGTTTCAATTCAAAGCATTTGTCAAGGAATGTGGATGGATATCTTCCAAATTTTTTTAAGCTTTCTTTTTAAATATTCTCAAGCTTTTCAAGATTCCAAAGGTTGTATCTTCATTAAAAAAAGCTTTGTGTCTCCACGTCTGCCTTGAAATTCTCTTCCATCATCCTATCATTGTATCCTTGAGGGTAAATAACAATATTGGAAAATCTGTGGAGTGATTACTTCATTATTTATCACAACTCACTTATCCATTATTTGATTTAACATAATTTTTTTTGCCGGGGGGGCAGGGGGGTGTTGCACATTTAACATTTGGAAGTAAGTTATTGTAGTAGTAAATATGTGAGAGAGGGTGGGAATTCAATAGATTACTTTCATTATTTTTCCCTCATTCAATAAATAATTAGGTGGTGTTTTTACATAAAGTGGATGGGTTCCTTTAATTTGTAAATATTATTAAGATATACGATTAACAATGTCATTAATATTATAATAACTAATGTATATATTTTTGTGAGAGATGGCGAGGTCTCAAGAGTAGAGTCAAGAGCAAAGGTGAGTAGAGGGTTCATTGCTTCACATTTCTTCAAGCAATCAAAGAAATAACTCTAAATTTATTAAGTGATACATCCAAAAAGATATCCAAAAAGTGTAGATGGATATGGAGTAAGGCAAATGGACAGGTGGAAGCCCAAAGATATACTCACCATTATTTTCTATCTTTCCCAAGGTTTTCCATTGGTGTTAGAGAAGCTTGAAGTAATGGATTGGTTAATGTTAGTTTGTGATAAGAGTGATTTTTCTACTAGGGATAACAAGATTCATTCGGGATCGAGGTAGTATTTAACTTTAGAGGATATTATGGTTCCTTTAGCTTCAAATCTAAGGCTAAATAATGAAAACAATAGTTCTTCTTGGGAATCTTTGGGGGCCAAACTTCCCCTATCTCAAGAATTAGTAATGGAGGATGAATCTTTCGTGAATAACATCTAGGACTGGAGAGATAAATCAGTTATTGGAATATTTTCTAGGAAATGGTTAGTAATCAGGGATGTGGAATTATGGATGAAAGACAATTGAGGTTTGAATTTTGATATCATATTTCTACCTCAAGGGTTTTTTGTCACTCTCTACCCTTCTCAAGAAAAAAGTAGAAATTATGGAATGTGGCCCTTAGATTTAAGAGGGAGCTAGTTTGTGGCTTTAAAATTGGAGTCCCAACATTAATCCACAAAATTTTAAAAGGGGTTGCTATCTTATTTGGATTCAATTATATGGTCTTTTGGTGGAATATTGGAGCAAAGCTTGTGTAACTAATCTAGTTAGCTTGCTTTGTGTTTTCATCCAAATTGATCCTTCTACCAAAAAAGGAGCTTTGGTAACCTATTCAAGGATTTTGTGTCTTTCTAGACCTAGAAGAATATATTCATGAAAGTATTAGTATCAAATCTCAAGGCAGGATCTAGGTGTAAAACATTGATGCTAAGAAACTACCTTTCAGAGGCTTCAAAATGTCAGAAGTTGGGTAATGCCCATAATGATTTATTGGTTTCATTTTAGGCTCCTTTGTGTAAATACTTCAATAAAGTGTGGAAAGTGAAACATGTTATACTTCCTTTGGCCTTCCTATGAATAAATAATGGGCATATCCTCTCTTCTTAGGACTATGGTAATCCTCCTAACATTCAAGCCCTAAATTTGGATGCAATGAAAGCCCTTAAGGAAAATTCGGTTCAAGGAGAATTTATTTATACTTCCTCAATGTTAAAAGGGGTGTGAATTGACTATGGATGAAGTTAAAAACAAATTAGTCTTGTTAAAGGCTAAACCCCTTGTCCACTCCTCTGATTTTATGGGCAAAGGCCTCATTGATTAGGTAAGTGATAAATTTTCTAATATTATGAATGTGGAGATTGATTCAAATGAGGATATTGAACATAATTATGGTGAGTCTCATAAGAGAGGACAAATATTTTTAAAAGACACTATTGTGGCTGATGTGTCTACTAGTAAAAAAATACAGTCATTGACATATTTGTTAATGAAAGTTTATGGTGGAAGTACCCTAACTTGCATCATGAAGGTCATCTCCTAGAATGTTAGGGGTATAAATTCCCCTAACAAAATGTGCTTAGTTAAGTGTCAACATTAGGGCCTTAATCTTAAAATTATTTTCATTTAAGAAACAAAGCTAAGTAATGAGGAAGTGGGAACTATTTTGAACAAAATATGGAATATATGGAAGGGCTTTTTTTAGAACCTTCTCGTGCTTCGGGAGGTTTAGCCCTGATTTGGTCTCCCTCCAATGTATTATTCAATGTTTATAATTCAATGGCAAGTTGGAAACTGTGTAGAGTGAATAATTTATTTGAAGATGTTTGCTTTTATCTACTTATTACTTATGTTACAAATTATTATATCTTGAAAAAAAGAGAAGGGGGAAAATTTATTTTCAATTATTTCTAAACTCTCAGGTAAGAGTTTTATTCAGAAAAATGATTTTAATGTATATTATGTATTATTATAAAAATAAATGAAGCATTCAAAGGAAATATCAATCTCAAATTGATTTTTATAAGTTTGTGTCTTCTTTGGGTTTACTCACCATTGTACCAAAAAAAGGTTTATTTTATTAGACAAATAGATGGGTTGGTTTCTACAATATTATAGAGAGCTTGGATTGATTTCTTATTTCTCTAATTAGCTTGAAAAATATTAATTACTTAAAAGCTACACTCCCTATTTTTGCTTCAAATCATGCTCCCTTTTAATTGAAAATTTTGGTTGATGGTGCTCCTCCTAAGTGCCCCTTTAAATTTAAATCAATGTGGCTAAGGGTCTCTTATCTTCATATGCTTGTTAAATAATCATGGAATAATGCTCTAGTTATTACTGGGATGAAAATGCTTGAGATGGTTAAGAATATGTCAAATTAAGAATTACCTCAAACTATGGATCATGGTACACTTCAAGAACATATTCTGTGAGACTACTTAGGTTTAACCTAAGTTAAAAAATCTTAATGAAGTTATTAACTTAGTGGGTATGAATGATGTGGCCTATCATAAGGAAAAATATATTTTGGCTGAGTTGGAAGATTTTCACATAAGAGAATAATATTTCTTGCATAAAAAATAAAGGGATAATTGGATTAAAGAAGGAGATAGAAATACCAAATTCTTATATAACTCAACTTATGTTCATCATAGTGTGAGCCATATTTCCTCTAATAATTCAAGGGATGGAAAGGTACTTGATCAGAATTATGAAATCAAGTTGGAGGCAGTTGGATTTTCTGAAAGCCTTCTGGCCTACATTGAGGCCTTGAATATCCATGTATAAAGTCATAAGTTGAGGCATATTCCTAAGATTGTAATGAATTAATAAAAAAGACCTCTTTTCTCCCTTTTCAAATGAATATTTGATAGTTGTGGTCTTCTCTATACAAAAAGATAAGGTTTATGGTACTGATAGGTTCTTGACTTGCTTTTTTCAATCCTTCTGGGATAGTGTGGGTGATAAGGTTGTGAGTATGGTTGAAGAATTTCATAAAATGGGGAGATTATTCTTGATTTTAATTTTATCTTCATTTATTTGTCTCCTAAAAGTGAACAACAATCTATTTTTTTGGATTGTTAGCCCATATCTCTTTATAAAACCATTTATAAAATAATTTCTAAGGTAATCTCCTTCATATCAAAGCCCTTCATGGAATCCCTTATTTAAAATGAAAAATGCTGGTTTGTTCCAAGAATAAATTTCTAGGGTAGAATCATAATAACTCATGAAATTATTCACTCCCTTTCTCACAATTATAAGAAATGTATACTCATAAAACTAGACATCCGTAAGGCCTCTGACATAATTAATTGGACAATCCTCTTGAAAATTTTGGAAAAGCTTAGGTTTTAAAAGAGTGGTGAGATAGGGTATTCAAAATCATTTTGAGTCATAGATTATTGATTGTGTTCAATAGTGAAATGGCTAGTTTCTTCAAAGCCTCTAGAGGTCAAAATTAAGGAGATTATCTTTCTCCCTTATTATAAATTCTCATGGTAGAGGATCTTGGTTGGGCCATCAATGGAGCCAATGGGGATAGTTTAATTAAATTTATCAATATATATGATGGTTTAGGTAAATTTACACACTAATAGCTCATGAATGACACTTTTTGTTTTGGCCATGAATTAGAAAGAGAAACGATGATGTTTAAAAACTTTTTGAATGATTATGAGGATGTGTTTGGTAAAATGGTTAATACCAAAAATTCATATATTTTTTTATTGAATATGAAAAGGTAAGCTCAACTTAACATTTCTCACATTCTAAAATTAAAAATAGGTAACTTATCTAGTAAGTATTATGGAGTCCCTATATTTTCTAGATCTAGTAATGCATCAATTTGGGATAATCTAGTACACTCTTTCTATGCTTAGTTAATATTTTACAAATCTAAAGGGTTGTCATTATTTTGGTGTCTTGCTATCATAAAATTATTTCTCAATTCTCTACCCATTTATATGATGCTCAAGTCCTTCACTCTTCAGTCTTGATTATGAAATATCAATCACATACATAGTAATGCACTAATGTATCTATGCTTGTATTTATACCCCCACACTAATATACTTAACCAAAAATTTGGGTTAACAAATGTAGCTTAATTCAAATAAATCCTCTATTTACTATAGATTTTTTTAATATAAATTCCATAACTTATCCTATAGATCCTTAGTTTTAGATTTTCATGAGAAATTTAGCAACACTAAATTTTAAATACATAACTTGATTTAATTCTTTACCTTCATACCCATATTTTACTAATCATCATCCTTCACACTCATGGGTTTTTTTCCTAACATGTCAACCCACTAGTCTATATCCACAAAAAAAAATCATATTAAAATTCTAAAATTCAATGTGTTGCCATTAATTTTGTTTATATATAAAAATAAGTTTCCCATAATTTTTATTCATAGAAAATATTTTCTTGTGGAAATATCTCCCTCAATAAATGTTTATCACAGGGAAAATATGCATAGATTTTATATCAAATGAAGATGAAATAATAGTGATAAACCTATGAAATAGAAAAGAAACTATGAAATAGAATCAATTCTAATTAACTAAT
>JARHVA010008016.1:0-157500 GCA_037957365.1 Torreya grandis | reverse complement strand
TGTTGAAGGATCTTTGATGTGACAACACATTCTTATTATATAGGTAATATGGGGTCTCCTTTTTCAATTAAGATATTCCCCTTCCCTCCCCCCCGCTCCATTCTACCTCTTCTATTATTGTTATTGTTTAATAGTCTTGGGTTCTATGTTCTATTATGCATTTATTTTATTCATCATTCTTATTACTTATATTGTATAGTTTTTTTGATGCTATTATTTAATTGTTTTCTTAAAATTTACCTCAATATGACACCAATTTTTTTTTTAATGATCAACCTTATATTATATTAATTTTTTTTATTAATAAATATACATTTTTCAATTAAAAATATTATTATACTTAAATTGATTTTATTGCATCTCAAAATAAATTTTACATATACCCTTATAAACTCCTCTTAACACATTTTAAGATATGGAAATATCAAAATAACATATTGGGGTCATTTTAATTAAAGTGCTCAAGATCCACATATATTAGCTGTTAATTTATACATATAACTTGTGGCACATTTGCTAAGATGAACTAATTAATTAAGGATATACATTTCATATTCCATCTCATCCATGAAATGTGATTATAAA
Source organism: Torreya grandis (assembly GCA_037957365.1). Taxonomy (NCBI): domain Eukaryota; kingdom Viridiplantae; phylum Streptophyta; class Pinopsida; order Cupressales; family Taxaceae; genus Torreya; species Torreya grandis. The sequence goes on along the minus strand of JARHVA010008016.1, from coordinate 156,915 downwards.
AATCATGTTTCTCAATAATGCATGATTTTAAAGAAAACTCTTTTATAAATCTTTTCATAGCTTACTTATAATTACTTATTAAAAAGTTTTTTTATGTGTGATGACAACTTTTAAATTAAATATATATCTCATGAAGGTATTGAACATGCATCATTTAGAAATTGGAACTAAGACAATATCATCCAAATTATATATTCCATTACATCCACATAATAGTTTAGACTATGTGCTCTTTTAAAAGTGAAAAACAACTATGCGATTATGGTGTTCAAAAGAATGACACCTGGAGTCTTATGTTTCATAGTGTAAAATAAAATATCAGAGATAATTAAATATAAACTAAATTTTATAATCCATTACCTATGTGAAACTCATAAATATCATTCTATTCAATACTGAGTTCGTGACCATGGGAATGAGATATCAGTCCATTCAATACTGACTTCATGGCCATGGGAAATAGATATTTTGACACATGATTTATTCTATTTGGATAAAATAAATGCATAGTGGTAATGATATAAATGAAACATGGATCAATTTGATTGGATTAATATAAAGGAAATATAAAAGTAAATTCAAAAAGAAGACATGATGAGAAATAAATAATTAAATCCATGCAATATAAAGAAAATAAAGGTCACTAAGGGCCATAACACTAAACACAAATCACTATGATAGTGATTGATTTCAAAATATTCCCCAAAATTAAATATGTAATGTGTAAGATCAAAAATCATGAGTGTGGCACTACTTTTTTTAAAGTCATTTTAAGTAAAATATTAAGAAGTAATGAGAAATATAATGTGTAGGATCACAAATCATGAATATTGCACTATATTTGATAAAGTTACTCTAAGTAAAATACTAGAAACCAATGGGAAGTGACAAGGTGACCCCTTAATTTGAAATTCGATTTAAATTAATAATTTCATTGGCTAAGGACCAATTTATTATTTATTTCTCTTACATATAATATTTGACTAAAACACTCCATGATGGTCTCAAATTTATGAAAAATTTCTTTATTTCCCTTTGCAAATGGAAACTAGGGATTTTCTAAAATTTTAGAAATTATCAGGACTTCCCTATGTGGATTTACCTTCCATAGATCCCATTGGACTTCGAACATGTAGACATCATTCTTAAAATTGCAAGGGTTGTTGGGTTTCCACTTTATATTGAATTTGTTACTCATCATAAAAGGAGACTCTTGGAGGCTTGGGTTAAGGTTTTAATCTCTCCTACTAAACCCCTTCCAAATTCTATCCACCTTAGGGTTAAAGGAGAATTATGGAGACAAATATTTTATATTGAGGGCTTCTTAAGGCCTTGTAAGTCATGTTTTTGTCTTCATATCCCTAGATTTTCCTAATCAATCACTATGCCTCCCCTTACTGATAACTGGGATCCTTTTCTCTAAAACATTATCACTACATCAAATAAAGTATGGCCTAAAAGGATTCAGTCTTTGAAACATTTTTTAATCCCTCTTCAACATTTTAGGATCAGTTTGGGGTAGAACCCAACATGGATATGACTAGGGACCCAAACATAGTTGATGATGTCAATCCTATTTCTTATATCTATGTTAATCCTATTACCATTGTGTTTGAGTTTATGTCTACCACTTTGAATATTATAAGCCTTTGTATGGTGTTTATTGACTCCTCTCAACTTTATACTATAGGTGAATCTTCACCCCTTAAGGAGCAGTCTATCTTAGGGCCTCGCCCTTATCTAAGGGATAAGGTACATCCATTTATTTCCCTTAAATAGTTACTTGAGGAAAAATTTGCTCACCAAAAAGTTTCACAGTGAATCTCAATATCTAAATGAATGGGGCTTGATAAAAAAGATGAATGGGTACATTAGTCCCCTAATATAGGCTCTTCATTCCATCATATTAAATTAGACAATAGAAACGGGGAGATTAACTGTGGCAATGAAAGGATGAAAATGGGGAGAACATAATCTCAAAGGAAAATAAAAATGGAAATGGAGAATGGAATTTCTAAAAGAACTCAAAGCACCCGTACAAGGTGAATTTGACTAGCTTTGAGTGACGAATTATATACGGTTTCCTGGTTTGTTTATAGGTTGGGTCATTGGTTATGGGTTCTATGGTATTTATGAGGTCTTTGTCTTTAGAGACTGGTGTAACACCCCTCATTCAATAAAAAATTTAAGAACTATTTTTGAATTTTGCTCCTATTTATGTCTTCTATTTTTTGACTTTTTTGATGGCCAAATTTTAGATTCAACCATTTTTCTCTAGCATCATTATCGTAAAATGTTTGGTATGGGCATATGATGCAAATGTAATTTAGGTAGGCTGGATTTAATTTTCCTTTATTTTAAATTTCTCTTTTTGTATCATTATTTATTTTCATTATGGAAACTTAATTACTAGCTCACCTTCCCATATCCTCTCATGATGAGGATTTCCCTTCATTGGTACATAGTCATCCCTTTTGTAATCTTAAATTTCCTTTTTTGGGTCAATATTTCCAAAGATAGTTGTGTTATCATTAATGACCTTAATATCCACTTATTATTTTTATTTCTTTCTCAGTTTAAGTTTTTTTCTTAGCCTTATGATTCTTTATTAAGGATTTTGCACTCATTTAAGGCTACTAAGAGGTTTAGATTTTTTGATTTTAATTTAATGGCTTTTATTAAGGAATCGTTAATGGAGGAAATAAAAGAGATGAATTCTATGTATGAATCCCCTAAGGATGAAATCCATAAATTAAGAATGGGTAGGGTGGAACCAATGTCCTTATCTACTATCATAAACAATAACCCCATTATTTAGGGAATTATAAAGAAGGATAGCCTCATAAATTTTATGCTAAGAATAGTTGGACATGACTCCAATTTTACCAAGGGTTTCATGGAATCTTAGAAAGAAAATTTTATGGTGGTGAGGGGAATTTAGATTGAGGTTAATGAGAAATTATTACCAAATCTACATGGTTGTTTGTGCATAACCTCAAATATTATAAGGATAAGACTATGAAATATGAATGGGTTTCTAAGTTTTTTGAATCAATAGAGAAAGTAGAGGAAGTCACTAGAATCTTTAGATGAATTGACCTCCATGAGGTATATCCAAAAGTCTGTAGGTAGGTGATGCTTTACCCTACTCTTGACTCTAAGTTTAGTCTAGTTATATCCCATCATTTCATACTCCTAATCACTTTAAGGAAATTTACAAGGCCAATCTTACCTTTTATCTATTATGCTCTCTTGAAGAATCTGTGGTAGCATTCAAATGGAATAACAAAGTTTATGTGGCACATCAATCTCTAATTTTTATGTTGTTTAAGTTTGCTCTTTTGAATAATAAAAAAGAGTTGTAGCTAAACCTAATTTCACATTTGATGGAAAACAAAGGGAATAAAAGGACTAAAGGGGAATGCATGAATGTTATTAATGATAGAACTCAAAATGCTAAGGTGGATAGGCATATAAAAAAATCTAATCTTAGACCAAGATGATTTGGCAGAACTATAGTAGGGGAATTGGCTAGGTCTTCAAAAAAGGTTGATTGTATAGTCATCCTCTCTGATTTGAGTTCCCTGAAGGTTACCAGTTAGGTTGTTTTTATTATAGTTGAGGGATACTTAGTAGATCCTACAATTGATGATTTCACTCTCCTTAAGGGTAATTTGTTTAAGGACAGACTGTGCTCAATTTAATTGAGCTTTAGAAATAAAGTCATAGAAATTCAAATGATAAGAAAAGAGTTAAAGGAAATTTTATGGGCCATATTCCTAAGAACTAGTTTGAGGTATAAGGAAGGTTGAATTTATACTTTAAACATCCCTCCTAGTAAATAATGGAAGACACAATTGACTTGTAGGCACTATCTCCCTCTAGGGTTGGATAGATTCCCCTATGTCTTACCTACTAAATCATAAAAGCACATCCTCCCATTCTATTATTAGGGGATCTAAATCCATTGGTAAATATGGACCTGGGTCTAACACCTAGGGAATTCTAGTAAAGGTCATTGATAGGTTCTTGGGGGCACATTTATTTGTGCCCTAATTATTCTATTCTGGTAGTTTTTTCATTTAATATTTTATTTTGTGCTCTGATCATTCTATCTTATAGGTTTCTTTTTGACTAGGTATGCATGCCCTCTATTTATTTTTGTTGTATCCTTTTGGAGACCTAGGTCTCTTGATATATCCTGGATTCAATTTCACACCTATCAAAGGTGGGTTTATCTAATTTAGTACAATATACTAATTATTATCATTAAATGTGAATCAATAATAACTATCACTTATAAAGTATTATTTTTTATCAATGAAGTGGTGGAATTCATAATGAAAAAAGACACCTTTTAAAATTCAAAAGGAAAATTGATCATCAAATTTCTTCATAACTATTTTTTTACAAATTTTTCACAAGAATTCTTTAGTAAAGTATTCAAAAAAAGGGGACAAAATCCTAGTGTCTAAATATTCATTATTCATCAAAATAAGAATTTAGGGATAATATAATTTATTTAATTATATTGGATCTAATGAATTATAATGAGGTTTTACATGAAGTAGAAGATACACATTTCCTCTTCACCACAACCCTCTCCATTCAACTCAAGATGATTAAAAAATAGACTTTATAATACTTAGGAATATAGGATGTCACAAAGTGGCTACTAAACCATATTTATTCCCATCTATTAGCCTATTTATTAGTTAATTAATAAAAATACTTTTTAGAAATGAGACATTATTCTCTTTTTAGGGAATATTATAGTATATTATGTTGGTATTTTTTTCAGTATATCTATAAGCTTCTTAACCAAAAATGACTAAGTGAGTCCTAACGAGCAAATGAAAGACCATAATATTTATTATATTTTAAAATTTTAGGTTGATGAATCATAAAATGCTGACAAATAAGGATAAAATTAATCCATACACAATCAAACTTTTTAGGCTTAGGTTTATAAATGTTATGTTTTGACTCAATAGGTTGTAGGATGACTCTAGGATTTACTTTGTTAATGTATTGTGTGTCCCTTTATTAGATATGATTATTAAAGATGATTAAAATCCAATATTATAGGAAATTATTAATTTTAACTTGATAAAATAATTTTCATTACTAGTTAAGGAGATAATTTTTACATGAAGTCCTATGTAATAGATATTTCTAATGTTACAATACAATTGCACCATTTTGAAATTTCTTAATTGGCCTCATCTTTCAAAAACCCAATTGATGTCTTATACAATAATTTTTATGTTTATAAGTATCATGATTTTTTATTTTTATTTATTTTGTATTACATATATATGCAATTATTTTTAACCTATAATGTATTAAACTATTAATGATGAGTTGATGCCTTGTATTTCAGAAGACTTTCACAAACACTCTCACCAAAAATGGAGTTTATTTGTATTACTCATGCCACACTATTATAAGAGTAGATAGAGTTATGGAAGCCCCTAATAAACTACCTAATTATGTGTGAGATAAACTTGTTTCTCTAAATATATATTTTCAATATGTGAATATGGTGGTAGAAATACTAAATAATATAAAGATGGCTCCTATACCCTCATTTATAATGCATTTAAGATACCAAAAATGGAACAAATATCCTATATTTGTAGAGTTTTAAAAATATATAAAAGGGTTTAGTATAGTTTTTTCTTGTATCTTTTTACCACACCTCCATCCATAGTATCATTGACTTAAGTAGATCCACCCAATTCATTAAAACCATTAAAAAATCATAATATGCACTTCTAATTTAGCACTATTTAAATTTATAATCACACTAATATTTGGGCTATCACTATTTAGATCCATGTTTGGAAGTGTGGTTAATCATATTATATCCTTTACAGTTATGACTAAACCATTGATAAATCATATTTTGTTACTCTTGTCTGCACCATTTTGATTAGATAACATCTTGGTGACCCCACCATTCACCACCTCATCTAGTTCACCCTTGAAAACAATGTTCCCTATCACTATTCTCATTTCAATTCCAACCATCACTCTATTATTGTTCACTAAAATAAAAATGAAAAGTAGTAGACACTCTCCATCATATTTTTGTATATATTATCAATAATAATCAAGATAGACCTCAATAACTCAGTTGGATAGAGAGCATGTAGTTGGATAGATCTCAACCATAGGATGTGGATATAGTTATCTCTAACTAGCATGAAATAAAAATGATATATGAGAAGGTCACTGGAACATTTAAGAGGGTCATCATGATAAAATTTTAAAGGAAAGGCCACTTAGTTATTACTAACATCAAGATGAAGACCTTTTCACTATGTATAGGAAAAGGAAGAAAACAAAAAAAAGTCCCAATGGAAAGTTATTACCAATTAAGGGATGAGGATCTATATTAGTAGGACCCAATGTCATTAAGATATTATACAATATAATATGCAAAGCATATTATGCATGGGATGAAAATAAGGGTAGAATAATTGAAATCCTCAGAAAGGATTAAAGTGCCTCACAATGTAATTAGATATGTGGAGGTTGAAATTGAATAAAAATAAGTTATTGGTGGAAATATATAAAACCAAAGAAATAAGCCACCAATAACTAAATCATTTTAAAAAGTATATTCATAGTATTTCACACTTAAAATCTAAACTTACTATATATCATAGACCATAAAGTAATACATCCTCCCTAATATACCTATAATGCATCCCAGATCTCCTAGTCATTAGATATCTATGACATAGGGATTACGAGCCACCCATAACCTACAAACCATAAAAACCAATAACCTACCCCTTTAGCTTTGCTTCCTGATCTCTTTCTTAAATGTAGTATTACCAATAATCTCCTCAAACTATAAAGGCTCAATATTTTTAACTTTTAATGCTTAGGAACCCATACCCTGACCTTGTAAGTTTACATGGTCTCATCCATGGATACAATATTGTCAAAAATAAGCCTACCCTCTTGGATTTACAATAAAAACATTAATTTTGGCCATGATGGTCTCCATCATGACCATAACAATACCAAATATTATATCAAAATGAATTATAATTTTAACTTTAATATATTATATGTGTGTGTACACAATGGGTGTGTTTAACTGAAATTATTTGTAGGTAAAATGATTAGATATCATCTATAACATAGTGCCTTAATATATTGTTAGAAATATTCCAACAAATCTAGTCATGTAGCATAATGTATTTTCCCATTTTTTGGAATTGGGAAAGCTCTAGATTCTGGTAAGTATTTACATGAAGTTTGAAAAGTACCTTCAGGGTTCTAAAATAGTTTTTAAAATATGATTTTTAGGATCTTCCATACTAAACCCAAGTTGTTCAAAATGTTTATTATATTTTAGATTCAAATTTCTACTGATAAGTTATATAATATGTCTTCTTAAAATGTGCCACCCAAAGTCTCATATTTTTTCTTACCTAACTATTCTCACTATTCAGTAGTTCTATTACTAATTTTTTAAAGTATTGGTTTCCTATTCTTGGTTTGACATAGGGAAATGGTTTTTGAATGGGAAATCAACTTGTTTGATATTATTCTAATGATTTTATTAATTTATTACTCTTCTGTGAGATTCCTTATTTTTTAAAAATGAAACTAATTGGTAATTCCCAAGTGAAATTTGTTATAGGATTGATTGGTGACTAATCTAAACATTTCTCTTATAAGTCCAAATGTATTTTTTTGTATAGTAGAATTAAATTTCCATGTATGTGTAATTAAAATTTCATTTTTATACCAAATTGATTCAGTTTATTTAGTAGTTCTTTTACAAATACACTCAAAGAAGGAAATTTAAAACAAATGGTTTATTGCAGAAATATTATTTTAATGAACAATGTAGAAAAATATATAAATATTTGGGTCTATTCTTTGTCTTTATGCTCTAATATGATTTTTATAGCTTTCCAAATGTATTTTTATTCTCTATAATACAATGAGGGAACCATTTCTCAACACCTACTGAAAGAGAATATTTTTACACTCCAAATTAAATGAATTTAAAATAGATCATCTTTTACAAAAATCTTATTTCCTTAGGAAATGTAGTAAAGCTAATATGAAAGAGATACGAATTAATTAGAATTGATCTAATCATATTAAAACTGATATATTTATCTAATTCATAATGTGATAGGAAATTTATTGAATAATACACCAAATAGAAGAGACGTCTATTCTAAATTAAACACACATGAGCTATTTGCCCATTATGATTATGGGTGTGTTCAAAGTTATGTCAAAAGGAATTATTTTGCCTATTTATTTGATAATATTACATTGTACATACATACTATCTAGACATAATAATTGCATATTTTTTCTCTATTTCAAGTGATTTTAGGATAATGCAAAGCAATGCTAAAAATGAGATTGGTCTAAATCATATAAAAATAATTATAACTTGCTTGAATGGCACTCACAATCATTTTAATCTTATGTAAACTACTATATATTCAAATCTTATTATATCATCATATACATACCTTTTTTAACCATTACAATCTATCAAATTCACTTTAAATTTTGAAGATTCAAACATGATTGTCATAGTAGTGGCAGAGAAATAGTTGTGATCTTTATAATGGAAGATTACTAGTTGTGATCCTTATTATCTTTATGCGCAATGATTTTTAGATTTTCATAAAAAAAAATGGAATTAGAACTTTTGATTTGATCTTTTATTATCACTTACAATGTATTCATCATATTCTTTGGGTAAACAAAACTCTACCCAATTCTTTGATCCTACCTTTTTTTTTGCCTATATCAAATATCTTTGACCTCTACCCTCATGTTAACTAAATCAATTAACTTTATAATTCTCATAGTCTAGATTTCTCTAACAATATGGTAACAAGTCCAATATTATTAAATTATGTGTGTGTGGGTAGAGCACATGTTGCTAATCAACCACATAAATAAATCATATCAAATATCCTTGACCTCTTGCCTCATGTTAACTAAATCAATCAACTTTAGATGACCTATGTCATCATTTTAACAGTGTCTTATTAACACACTAGTGTTAATCCCATAGTTAGATATAAATATAATCCTTCCCAGTCAATCCCAATTATGATATAAGCCCCCAAACTCTAGATATTCCAAGTCTATAAGTTATAGCTCAAAGCATATGAATCATTCCTTATTTTTCAGCTATACTTTGTTCAATAAATTACTGATTTCTTCAATTTTTCTTCCATTTATTTTGCAACAATTTATTCTATCAAGTACTATAGCCACTTCATGATACTTATTTAATGAACCACATGATATTAAATAAAATTCTCTTAGTTATACATATTCTATTATTATCTGATTCATTAGCTTGTTTAACCATCAAAGATAACAAGTTTGAAAATAATATTGCACATTACCCCTTACACTATAATTTTACTATTGTTGATGTTTTTTCATATATTCTATCTTACTTTGTTGATCAAGGGCTTATCATAAGAATTGTTAGGTCATTAATGGTAATTTTAAGGATTAATCATTATTTATCCTTACGGAAGATGAAGCTTATTTTAAGGAGGCATTGTCTTACCGAGACATATTGTGAAAAGTCTATTTCTCAAAGTTTTAGTGGGTTAAACTCAATTATATCTATAGAATATGTAGTGAATATAATATTACCTAAATGACTTCCAATGCACATGGATCAATTGAGGGAAGATTTTGAAAAAAAAAAGTTCTTCGTTTCACCTTTGATAGTTTAACCATTGAAATATGAAAATATGTTAAAGATAGAGGTAAAATAATTATGATTTATGGATTACCAAACCAAATTATAAATCTTAAAATTTGCACCAAAATTATGGGACACACAAACATAAACTAACCATATATAATATTTTTTTGGATGAAAGAGATATTGTTATATTTAATAAATGGGAGAAAATATAAAAGACTATTCACAAAAAGAAAAGAGGTAGAAAAGGGCACACCACATTGTCCAAAAACTACACCATGCTTGGGAACAAAAGCATCAGACCAACTAAGTTGAGCCTAACTAAGATATATAACATCATAAATAACTAAGGTTCCATATAAAATAGACTGGAAGAAGGGGGGTCTTTATCATGGTGATCACCCCATCTAGAGCCTAGTAGATAATCCCCACTAGAAGTAAGGTTCTCACTAGAGAAATTATTTTATCACCTTCCTCCTAAGCTTTTACATCTTGATCCATGTGAAGAGGGGAAATTTTCAAATCAAGTTAAGGGAACACTTTATCTAGTTGTGGCTTTTAGTTACCCTCAAAAATATTAGGAAAATAACTTCATATGTGTTATGTCTAGGGAGGCAAATATTCCCACCCTTGAGCTATAGTTGAATGTGGTGGTGAAGAGCCCCACACTTAATAAGGAGTTGTGGAAGGAAATTTGTGCCTCCAAGGAGAACCCAAGGTACAATTGTGAAAATGATTATGTAACCAATTGTGGTTAAAAAATCACCTTACAAAGGGTCATTACCACCTCTCAGTAGCATATTCCTAGACATGGAGGCTAACATGGGAGGCACATTACACAAGGCATCCCCCCAGTGATGAAGTAACCTTTGCAGGTGCTCAATATTGATAAAAAAATTGATAGTTTGAAATTAAATCTACATAGCCTTATTATAAATATAAAAGTGATTGTTAGAAAAAACATTAGAGAATAGAATATAATTCTTTTACTTCCATATACAAAACAAGATTTAAACTCATAAATCATGCCAAACATGGGTGTACTATAACAACATCTTAGGATTATCACAAAGGAGAATATAATGCCAATTAAGAGGCTCACGGTGAAGGGTTCTAAAATCAAGGATCCAAGACCAAACACCTTAGGCCTTCGAAAAAAACCAAAATAAATGCATTATAGTGTCTAAATGCTAAAAAAGTGGGCCTATAAGATGTACCACCCATACTCAAATGAGTATTCCTAGTATGAGTCCCTTTATTAAGTATACACTAACAAAAGTGAATAAACTTTGGTTAAATTCAAGAAAACCAAGTAGTTTGAAATCACCTACCCTAGTTTGAAAGAGGTGAGAGAATATCCCATATAACATTGAGATTATCCACCATAGGAATATTTTGAACAAGAGATTGATACACTTTATGGGAAATGTAATTTTTGAACAGGGTCTCAACATACCATTTTTAGTCCTTCCCCCAAGGACTAAAAGAAGTAATAGTGATTTTGTGAATCAAATCAGCTACAAAAACCTATAAAATTTCCTCATGGGACTCTTTGTTTGTATAGGAAAGTTAAAATTTTAATTTTAATTCATCCTATGGAAGCCAAAATCGAGAGTGTTTAAAAAAAAATCTTGCACAATACAAATTCCTCTATGAAAGAAATTAAGATAATGAATCCATGGTACCTATTCAAGAGGAAAGCCATAATGATTCATAATAGGGGACATTAAGAGATTTTTAGTTAATATAAAGTTCATTTCTAAACCCCAAACCCTTCCATAATAAATAGGGTAAAACTTTTTCCCAAACTTTCTAAATTCTTTTAATCATAGAAAACACAAAAAAATTCACAAGAGCTATAAGAGTATTAAATTGGAAAAACCTAGACCTTTCCAAGTTGAATGTTTATGAGGGGTGCCTTTTTAAATAAAAATATAGATTAAAAAATTCCAAGATTCATTTCTTTTAATGGTATAGAAAATTAATTTAACATAGAGAGTGGAGATTTGATGAGAAATGTCTATCAAACCCATACCTCCCACCTCTTGGCAAAGACAAAAAAATTCCAAATCCATCCTATGTAACCATTTTATAGTGTAATGATTAGCCTATATTAAAATTTTGAGAAAATTTTCAAGCTTCTCAACTAAAATTATAGATGAAAAATAACATGAAGAAAAGTACACATGGGTGCCTACAAAAAGTTTGGATCAAATTTGAAAATTTCCAACCAAAAATAAGGGTTTGATGATCAAATATGAAAGATTTTTTGCAACCCTATCCACCATATGGTACCATAATATACATGGGGAAACATGAAAATAAAATGGAATACCAAATAACTTGAAATTTTCATTATGCTGGAGCCATTTTGAATCATCAGGGTCCACCCTGAGAAGTGGAGGGAGGAATAATTATTTGTAACACTAGGGTTTCCACCATTGAATAAAAGAGATGTAATCAAGATAATAAATATAAATAAAATGCATAACATTATAAACATTTTTCTCTTCCTCAATAATATCAAGAAAGGATTCATCTAAAAAAATCCCATTGAGTAGTTACATAGGATCATCAACAGCGAGGGAGATACCATGAATAAGCCCTTGAGATTGAGTATTGGCCAATGGATATCAAAAACCTTTAGCAAAGAAAAAATAAAGAGCAGCTGTAAATGGGAAACATTGATTAATGGATCTGAAAAAAAACTAAATTTATTAGAATTTAGTCCATTGATGGAAAGAAAGGTTGAGGCAACAACAAAAAGCATTTTCACCAATTAAAATAAAATAAGGTCAAATCCTAAGGTTTTTAACATAGCCATAATAAATGGTTGCTCATTGTGATCATAAACTTTTAAAAAATAATTTTGATAAACATCATTTTTTATTAGAATGCTAAGCCCATTCCATATCCTCTCACACTAAAATTACATTATCCAATATTTATATTCTTAAAATGAAGCCACTCTACTCAAGTTGAACAAACAAGGGTAAGAGCTGGTGAATATGAATTGCTAACAATTTAGTAGTGATATTATATGAGACATTGAGAAAAGTGAGGGGTGAATTTTTTTTATATTAGTTTAAGGTCTCCTTACTTTGAGATGAATTTTATGTGCCCTTTGTTAATACTAGAACCATTGGATTAGGTGTGAAAGGATTAAGGATAGACTTGATAGTGCCATAGAATGGCTTGGATCATGTTTAACACTTCAAAAAAGTGTTGACCTAAATCCTATATGGTTTTAATTTATTGAAAGGTATCGTTGGATTTGAGCAATTGAAAAAAAAACTTAGGAAAATATATGACCCTTTTTAAGATAATATAGATTCACATGGATTTAATAACCTCAAGCGTTATAATTGTTTATAATTTAGATACACTATCTCAATCCTTCCACCTATAGATGGAGTGGTTCATAGAATTGGATTTGTTCAATACCTACCACCACATGGCTCAGTTCTAAGATGGTGGAGGAATAAGATTTCCATCATATTTTGGCCATATAATTTCCATAAATTTGGATAAATCTAGTGTGCAAGTGATCATCTCAGACCACCATTGTATCAAGACTAACTATTGGGTTGGTCAAGGGAATAGATTCCAAACTATGTGAATGTGGGCCATAATGAGACCATTATCTAAAAAAGTCATATTTAAAAATAACCAAGTTATTTGGATTTTTTACATTTTTTATTTCCAAGTGATGTGATAAAATATGGGAAAATGATTAGAAAGGACAAAATATGGCATGGATTCAACCAGTATAGGAACAACATTATCTAATAAGAAGTTTGGTTGCATAGAGAGCATATCCTGATCAAGACATTTGAGCATGCAATCATATCCATCTCAAAGATTAGTCTAGGTGTTCCAAAATTTATACACTTGATGGTGATTCCTATATTTATTTAAAATAAAAATAAAATATTCCATTTTGCTAGCTAACCAATGCATGGATAAATGGTGAATCTTGTCAATAGGTTATTCAACCATATTAAAGACACCACAAAGTTCATACTACATGTCTAGAAGATTATTAGAAATACTTCCCAAAGATGCATCCTTTCATGAGCATCTTTTGAGGCATAATCGTAAATAATATCAAAGGAATGGTTATCAATGTTAAAAATTACAAATATGAGATGATGTGAGGGGTCAGATCCAAATTTTGCATAATGTGAATTTGTTTCATATAAATAAATTTAATAAGGTGTCCTTGATCCAGGTTATGATTACTTTTTATAACTATACTATCAGGATAAATCACTGTACTAATAACACAAATAAGATCTACAACATTATCTTATTAAAGGTAAAGGATGTCCATGTTTGAAAATATATGGAAATAGCACAACACATATATATGAAATGAATATGTTAGACCTCAAAAATTCCATGAAAAATAATATATTAATTACTCATATCAAGAGACATATCCTCATATTCTAATCCCTCTAGTGCTTCATAATGATTTTTCAATAATTTTGCATTATTAGAATGATTGAAATTGTGAAATTGAAATGACTGTTAGTATGTAATATATACCACATACTCTTCCTTCATAGTTTCTTAAATAGGGGACTAAGAGATCGAGTTAGAGATTATCAAAAAGGACTATGTGAGTGCTTGCATTAAGCAACACTATTATTTAGCTTAGATGTAGGTGTCCAGTATGGAATAATTATTAAAATAGAGGGTGACCACCTAGACACTTATAGTTTCACCATCACCATTATTCTAGTACATTTAGATCTAGGACTTTGACTATCACTCCTTGTTAAATGATAATACCCTAGTTCTTCATTTTCATAGTGGTTATGTGAAAAGTGGGTTAGTGGGAACATGGTTTTTAGTTTCCCCAATGATCACTTTCTCCATGAGCATTACCTATATAGCCAATACTCCAAAAAGGGCCTAAAAGTTATGTAGTTCCCTCCTATATGTTGGCTTGTGTGTGAATCTTGTAATAAATGATAAGCAAGTAAAATAATGACCTTAGCTTGTAAATTATAAAATATATCTCTTGACCTACTCCTTAATTAATTAAGACATATATATATATATATATGTTATACCTATGTCTAATATGTAAATAAGATAAAATATGGAAGTGTTTCTCACTTGCGTGCTTCATAGAATACTTTTGTTAATCTGTCTTGGTTATCTCTTGGTGATGAATGAATACAGTTTGATATTATATTTATACCAACACTCTTTAAGACTATCTCACATTAAATCACTTAATCTGACCATTAGGATACGTTTTATTAGAAAACTAGATGACATTAGGGCACTAGACACTTGCATTGAGTAAGGACATTTGCATTAATGTAGGTGTTTGATTAGGATGCCAGTGTTCAAGAAGAATAAAAATTAGGTACATGTCCAAAAAATTTAGAGGAATAATATAATTAGGTTTTAAGCATTCTTGGAAAAATAGAAGGCTTGGGGATTAAACATAAGATTAGTCAAACTAAGAGATTGGCCAATGGGCATAAAAGAGAAATCATGAAACTTGCAAAAGTGGGAAAGGTCTAGAACTAAGAGGAACAACCAAGGTATAAGTTTTATAAGTGTAAAATATTGAGGTTCTATGTAATTCATAAATATCATCTACATTGTCTCCCCTAGATCTAGTAAATAAATTGTTAGTTTAAAGGAAATGAATACATACCTAGGTGTGCATAACACACTGTGCCTTTGCCTAAGTCCAACACGAGTGAGTTGTTGGTGACTGACCTGCAACCAAGAGCATGTTATAGTATATAATGAGTGAATATAATATGAAATTAAAATAATCAAAGTGATTAAAATTGAAAGGTTGTAATTTTTAGGATGTATCGATGTAACCATCTTGCCTTTTGGCAATTTCATTTCAAAGATGTATCATTATAAATCAATTGAAACTAAGATTAGGAAAAGTATAAATGTGTATCTAAATCATTTAATTTTGAAATTTGGCCAATTTGAAACTATGTTAACATGCTTCTAAATCATGCCTCTAATATAATCTAAAACTAAAAGCTAAGATAAATTATAATGTGGATAACCTTTTTTCCAAAACATGCCCCCAGTATAATAAGGAAATGTTAAATATTTAGTAAGTATGGAGAACATGTTTTTGAAACATGCCGCCACTGAGTCTAAAACTCAAAACATGTGCAAGCCATGCCTATATGGCATGGCCCCACTAAATTTGAAACTATGAATGTCTAAAAGTCAAACCTCTATGACATTCCCCCATCGATATGACATTGTTTGAGGTAAGGGAAGATAGAAACTTGTAGTTACCTCACCTCAAAAGTATAAGATAACCATATAAATATGAATAAACTAAACAATTAATATGATAACATGTATAGATAAAATATCATTGAATCACATAAAATATGATTAGATCGAGGCCTAAGATGCATGATAAAGATCATGAAAACATCTAGATAGTAATAGTATAAGATCAAGAAGAAATAAAACACAAATGTAAAGGAATTCAAAAGAAAATAAAAATACAATGGTCCAAAGAGATAGAAAACAAGAGGAATGTTCAAATGATGCAGAATCGAATGAACATGACTTAGTCATATGTCAATAAAAGGAAGAATGGCATTGAAATATTTATATAATAAGCAATGATATATTCAAATATAAAATAGGCAAACAAAAACATGGGGATACAAATAATGGGGTATAATCAAATGAAAAGCAAGACACTTAAGGAAGTGCATAAATTAATGCATAAGAAATAAGCATAAATATATGATAGTATCCCATGGATCAAATATGTTATAAAAAATTTTCAAGTGCATGGCATATAAAGTACATTATATAATATGTAGTAATGGACAAAGGCACATGTAAGTACATATATAATTTGAAACATGATAATGTAAAATGACTATATAATGATATAGCCTAGATGTATCATGATCATAGAGGTGGATTCCTCAAATGTCCTAGTGATGTGAGTAGGGGGAAAGATCAACATATAAAAATGTATGTATCACGTATTTACTTATGTATGTATCACACTCAAATAGAAGCATGAAAAAAATGTCTGTATAAGTAACTTATATTCTATCCATCAACATCGAACTAACCTATAGATGCCAAAGATCCAATAGAATATGTAGATGCTAAAAATATTTTAAATTTTATTATTATTTTTTATTTTTTTATAACTTTTACAATATGTGAAGACATCTAATCAAGGAATTACTTATCATCAAATGGTGTAGGACCACCTAGGAAAATTTTCAAGATGTATTTATAAAAATGTATTACCACTTCTTTAATGTTTCTATCTAATGATTTACCTAAAGCTAATGGTGTAGAAAAATGACAATACCTAACATGTTGTATGCAAACCTTTGTATCTATATCAAGAAAAGTAAAACACATTTTTAAAATCTAGATTGACATTCCACTCAACTAGCCAACTCGATATATTATCCATATGGTAAAGGTTATTACATGTGGACCACAAGTGATTGGTAATTAGATGTATCCTTGAGATTCAGGCATCAATGGATAGTATATTAGTTTATTTTTAGTATATATCAATAATTTGGGAAATTTAGTACCACAATTTTTATCCCACTTATTTTCATCAAACTAGAGATGACAACAATATCACCCATCAACATTAGTAGTAATAGTCGAATCTTCATGCCTTGGTCAATTTAAAAGTTAGTTCTCTTTTAAAAGATAAGAAAGGATTTTAGCTTTTACGCATTTTAGATATGATTTTGATACATTACTCATTCTTATATTTTTTAATTAGGCTCATCAATGCCTCACATTGATCAATATTATGGAAAATGATATGATGATAGTTATAATATAATACTCCTATAATTGAAGTCTACTACTTCATATGTTCCTAGTAGAAGATAAATTTTGCATTCTATGTTCAAGTAACACATATAATATGGTATCAAAATTATATTATTCTTTTGTGATATATAAAGTTTGTAGTAAAGCCTTTTAAGAAGACTCCACTTTTTCACATGATGTAATTGCATTTGACCCTTGTAAGGTTAACTTAATGTTTCTAACCAAGAGGGATGTATGGAGTAACAAGCATTTAAATTCTCATCTACTATTTTTATTTTTCCCTTATCTTTATTGTGGTATGTGTCTTCTATGAGTGGATTCAACTTATATGTATTAGGACCAGTAGGTTCAAATAGGTTACATAAAAGGTGATCAAGTGGATCAAATTTTAATTTTCATATTTTCTTGTCTGCCATATGATAAGGGATATCATCATAAATATCATAGTAATCTAAAATATGGCCATTTTTCTTTTTGTTATTGAAAAGCAAAGGAAGCTCAAATGTTTGGGGCTCTTGTGGTCTTATTGGCTCCTTTGGTAATGGTTCTTGTTCTTGATGTGTATCTATGTGTACCTTAATATTGAGTATCTTATTTTCATCTAGAGGTGAAGGATCCATTGTAATTTACTCACATATTTCATATGTGTGTATATTCATAAGAGGAATGCATTATTTAAGTGGTACCACTATAAGAATGCCTTAAATTTTAGAATGTATCATTATGTAAAATTTTAAAGGTTCATTATTGATGGGCATGGTTAATAATGTCACCTCATGTATGAATTTAGATGGGGCAACTTGCATTGAATATATCCAATGTCAAACCAAAAGTAATTATAATGTAATGATTGAGACATTGCTTGAAATTTAATTGAAACCATTTTTCATCCCAATGTCATATTCAATGTGATTTGACCAAATGGAGGGCTATGTGAATTATAAAACCCTTTCATATGCATAACCACTTTTTAAATAATATTGGTGATAATGCCTATGGTGGTTAGAAAGTTTATGCTAAAAATATCTAGGTCCAATCCATTATCAATGAACACCCTTTTGATGCCCTTATTTTCTATGATCACTGGTATGAACAAATGTACATCTTGGTCCATAAAATATATGGATGGTAAATTTTTTGGATCAAAGGTAATGAGATTTTAATGTCCACAAAATAAGTGGGTTCAATATCACTCAGAAATTAGGCTTCATGCAATGCCTTATATATGATATATTTGTAATTAAAAGAGTGTTTTAGGAGCTCAAAGATTGAAATCTTAGCATGTGTATTGCTCAATTAGTTAACAGGGTCATATCCCTTTAATTTTATCATAAAATTAGGCTTATGAGGCACCTGTTGTATATTAATATAATAGGTGGTATATTAGGTTTAGTAACCTTAACTCTTTGAGTAGTAACAACATGGACTGTAGAATCAAATATAAGCCATTGGTAAATAATGTGTCATGTCCCATTTTTAGTGGACATTGATAGACTTGATGATTAGCCTATTATGCGACCTTCGTAGGCTGATAGGATGGATAGAGGGTCATGATGGAGCTTGGCTTGGCTTCGATTAGCATAATTTCTACATTTGGTTTTCATTTGAGCTCTTTCGAACACATTTGCCTAAGCTCCTACTTTTTAGGGATATTGGACACGCAGTGGAGCACCCTTATTTTGGTATGGTCATGTGCAGAATCACTCCCTGATTCACCAGCTTCAGTCGGTTCAAGGATCAGACATATATTGAGGGAGATATTAATATTTGATTGATTTAATCAAATATTAATTATTTGGCCTATTTTTTAATTATAAACCCTAGTTATAATTTAATAAACCCTAATTATGGCAAGCACATCTTTTTGAGGGTATAAGGGGTTTCTCATGGAGGCCATTATTGATTATGCATTGATTATTAATTTTTGATATTGAAGAATTCTTCTGTGAAGACTAAGCCAAGGGTTCCAGGATTCCATCTGCATTGGAGAACGTCCACTCTTCAGTGTGTGTGATTCAGAGGCTGTGAAATATCAGCTGATCTATTGCCAAATTGAGAGATAGCTTCATACAGAAGTTATCACAGAGGTTTACAAATTTGAGAGGTAATTTCATACAAAAGTTGTCACAGAGCTTTCCAGGTATTTATTTTATTAGGTTTTTGATTCAATAAGTTATACAGATATAGATATTATGTATTAGAATCGTATATCTTGAGATTAGGTTGTTCATCAATTAGGGTGTGTTATATTATATTGGTGGCCGTATGAAGTCCATACAGATCCACGCAGATACCAACATCGGTAGGCAGAGATCCCCAGTGATCGACATCGACTGACTGAAGACTAACGTCGGCAGAGAAGGACCCATAGTGACCGACATTGGCAGTATATCAACTGATGATGATGACTTTGTTTTCGACACAGCGACCTGAGAGCCACACAGACCCAGGGTTATTTCCAGTTTGCTAGAAGAATCAGGTTTTCAAGACTATATTTTCATATTCTGTATATGCATGACAGAGGACAACTATTGTAATCATCTAGATGAATAATAAAATCTTTGATTGGCAGTTAAGATATTCACTGTGGTTTATTGTTTATTTGAATTTATTCTGCAAGATTGTATTTTTGTTCAGAGCTTTTTTGTGTTTCTATATTCCCTATTGAGAGGGGATATTACAGTGGTATCAGAGCTTTTTGTCTTTCAATAGTCCCTACTAGTTGGAGATATTACAGTGGTATCAGAGCTTTTTGTTTGTCTAGATATCCCTATTGGAAGGGGATATTACAGTGGTATCAGAGCTTTTTGTCTTTCAATAGTCCCTACTAGTTGGGGATATTACAGTGGTATCAGAGCTTTTTATCTTTCAATAGTCCCTACTAGTTGGGGATATTACATAATGGGTGTAGGATGGTAGCCATATTTCAAATAGGACTTAGTTATAATAATTTTTTTAGAGAATGAATGTTATTATTTACATGCCATCTCTATACTATTAAAAAAGGAATTATGAAGAGAGTTCAAGTGTTGTTTCCCTTTTATAACCCTCTCATGATGTTTATGAATTTG
Organism: Torreya grandis; assembly: GCA_037957365.1. Classification (NCBI taxonomy): domain Eukaryota; kingdom Viridiplantae; phylum Streptophyta; class Pinopsida; order Cupressales; family Taxaceae; genus Torreya; species Torreya grandis. The sequence continues at coordinate 136,278 of JARHVA010008016.1, read as the reverse complement.
CTTAATAGATTTGACAAGGAAGATGATGTAGCAAGCCACAATAACTATTATAAATTGGTAGCTAAAATGGGTATTAAATGTATCCATGTTACAAATATTTTATATAAAATATTAGAAAGCCCTAATCGACCTAAGGTCTAGACCTCAAAGATTAGGTTCACCAAATGTTTAACCCTAAGTTGGATATGGATCCTATTGGGATAAATAGGGTTGATAATATAGTAATGAATAAGCACAAGGGTGATAAATAGATCTATAATAAGTAATTAAAAAAAATTGATAGAACATATACTCAATGTATTATACTAAGATGTGCTAAACATAGGAAACATAGCTATGCTAGATATTGCAATGACAAAGAAATAAAATACTTAGCTAGTTTTAATACTAATACATATTTGGATTTAGGAAAATCGGGAAAAAAATAGATGAATATTCTAGAACAATCACCAAATTTTGGATTAGGTGCCTTTATAGCCACATACACTTGTATCAGCCTAGGATGATTATGTTGATGTTTGTGTCTAGATACCACATAGGTGTCTAGTATGTAATAACTATTGAAATAAGATGTGACCACTTGGATGATTTTGGGTTCATCATTTCCTTCACTCTAGTTTATTTATATATCTATGATTATCTATCGATCCTTTTCAAATGATAAAACCCTAACTTTTCATCTTCATTGTTGTTGATGAAAAAGTGGGTTGGTGGGCACATAGTGTTGAGTTATCCCAAATACCCCTCTATCAATAAGTGTTGCCTACATAGCCAATACTCCAAAGTGGTCCTTAGACTTATGTAATTATCCCCTACATGTTAGATTTTTTTAAGGATACATTTCATTGGAAAATTAAATGGATTTAGGGTAATGGACACTTATGTTGGGTAAAGACACTTATGTAGGTGTCTAATTGGGACACAAGCTTTTGCGAAGAAAAAAAGTGGATATAGGTATAAAGATTTTAAATCATAATATAAGAAAGTTTTAATCACTTTAGGTAAGATATAAGGCCTAGGTCATCAACATAATATTTATCAAAATAATAGATAATCCAAGGGGCACAAGAAAGATTAGATGCTAGACTATGGTGCAATGTAATTCCTAAATATTGTCTATACCATATCTCCCACTTTAGGGAAACCATTGATGTAAAAAATTAGTTTGATTATGTTTTGTTTAACATCCTTGAAATCATCATAGTCAATGTAAACACTCTATTTTTCTCTTTTCATTTTCAAAAAGTTGTAAAATATGTTGTGTGCCTCCAATATTTTCATTTTTATCCATCTATACTATTAGATAGGACACCCTAGTAATTCCCAATAACCTTAAAATAGATATCAATTATTTTTATTATATTCCATATTCAATTTTTTTTATTAATCCTTGATATCTTCCCTTAAAAAAAGGAATAATAGTATGTTATCCTTCCATGCCCCATATCTAGTATTTTGAATTAAACTAAATGACTTATTTACTTCTGAATAAATCCCAATATTCATTTTTATTATTTTATGTAATGTGAATGTTTTTGTAAACAAGTTTCAAAAATAATGGAAAAATATAGAACAAATAATAAATTTATAATTATTATATTGTCAAATTACAATGCAACATAAATCAATATATGAATGCATATGCATGAGCATCCTCATCATCACCATCTCATTCCTCAACTTCTCCCCTTCACTTTCCTTTCAATACTTATGTAATTGAATCCTTGATTTATGTTCATTACATGGTAATAATGGTTTAGAAGATATAATGGTATTCTATTGGAATTACATTTTTTTCAAGAGTGTGCTCCTTACAAGAGATTGTTATATTTACTCCTTTCTATTTTTGATAATTGTCAATAATACAAAATTATGTGTATATCCAAATAAAATAAGAGGAAAAGTATACACTTTGTATCACATTGATATATTTCTTAAATTTCACTCCACTTCATTTTATCTTTTGGTGTTTGCATTGATCCTCCTTCATGCAATCACCACATTTTATCTCTTTGATGTGCATTGCATTATTTTTAGACAACGCTCCATGCAAGAGCTTTAAATTTTTCCTCCTTTTTATTTAAAAAAATACCAATGATTCAACATTGTCTGTACATTCAAGTAAAGAAAAGAGAAAAGTATGCCTTCAAGTTGTAATGACACATTGATCTAATATCACTCCACTTATTTTCCTCTAGCAATGTTTGCATTTATCCTCCTTCATCCAATGACTATTTTTCATCTCTTTTGTGTTCAATATGCTTTCATGCAAAATGAAAGTTAAAATAATTTGTTTTATAATATAATTCCCATACATGCCTTCAAAGATTACATTTTTTACACTCACATGTCACATAGTATAAACATACAAACCATTTCAGATTGGTAAAAATATAGAAAGATTCTGTTTGAAATAGCTTTGCAAAATTGTTGCTCCCCTTATGTAGTTTTATTTCCAAATAATAATTTTATCTAAATATAACAAAATTTTGAGGCATTATAGAATAGGAATCTAATAAATAGGTGGTTGTGATACCATATTGAAAAATGGGATTTTATATCTAAGGATTGTGACACATGTATGCCTTAGGATACATTTTCCACATATAGTCTGATGATCTTATTTTTATATGATAACATAATATAACCATATTTTCACATTCTTACATTTTTTTATATATAACATGATGCATGTAACTATTTATAGAAAAAATGAGCAAATTCCAGGCTATATCCCTATGCTCAAAATTCGGGCATACATAGTGGGCTTGTCTTAGAGACATGGTCCTTCACACATAAAATTCAAATATTGACACACATTGATTCAGATCATGGTGTATATGGATTATGTATTTGGAATAGATTGGCACTACATTTCCTTCCTACTAAGAAAAACATGCGAGTGACAAGAGACATCAAATGGGTGTTATATTTTATAATGTTGATTTGTATTTTATGGTATTAGATCACACCACAAGATACAACGAAATAATAATATTGATAATGATTTTAGATTATTAAAGCTTATTTGGAATAGAACAAGTAATGAGATATCCTTATATATTCAAGCCATTGCATAACTCTGTCAAATAATCATTGTTATATAGTGCATTTTTTATATGATAGGCCTATCATATAATATATTTTCATGTATTATTTGACCATAGTGGTACAATACCACTTTAATATTTTACATGATTTTTTTTGAGTATGTGAATTTTTTACATATTGAGCATTTCATGTGCTTATTGTGTAGTTGAATAACATTCATACATGGTAAGTGAGTGATTTCCTAATTGATAAATTCAATTAAATATTATAAATTTCATATTGTAATACAATTTCATAGATCTTACCAATTGCATATTATAAACCTACAAATTATTTTGCATTGGTGAAATTTTAGAAAAAGCCTTTTTTGCAATGTATATGCATAAACATTACTCAACTTCTGCACTTTTTCTTTCCCAGTGATAATTTTATCTTAATATAACAAAATTTTAGGGTGTGATATAAGAAAAAATTCAAAAACATGTGGCTATGATATTATAATGAAAATGGGCATTTACATATAAGGATTATAAAAATTAAGCTCTAAAATATAAAAGCACAAATTTATTAACACTAAATTATTACAAGTAGGGGATGGAATATTATACTTTACTATGTATAATGATGACATGGATTTATTGCATAGACAATCCTTAATTATTCTTTACATATTTGTTGTTGTTAAATGTTACATGATGTGCTCCTTGACTTTTGTATTAAATTTTTGAATCCTTCTTTGATTGAGTAAGACACATTTTTTTTTCTAGTTGTGGCTCTGAATTTACATGACATTGATTTTTCTATGTTTGACATTAACTCTATGTGATATTATCTTTTATCTATGAAAGTTTAATGTTGTGTGAGATTTATTGCCCTTTGATTGATTTTTCTTTTGTGTGCCATTAACTGTTATCATATGTGCTTCTATGACTTCTTGTGTACATCATGGCCATGACATTATATGTGATTATGTGTGGATACATCTAAGATTGGCTGCTAAGATTGTGATGCCATGATTCATATCACACAATCATATACTTGTGTATGATGCCACGATACATATCATACATATTTTATGCATATAATTACTTAGTTATTATATGATCATTATTGTGATGACTATTATTTCATGTCTCATTTTTGCATCTAATTAACATGACACATGTATGCCTTATGATACTTTTTCCATATATACTCTAATGACCTAGTCTTTATATCATAACATAATCTAACCATGTTAGCACATGCTTACAGTTTTTATATAAAACATGATGCATATAACTCATTTATTTTGAGATGATTAATTTTTAAGCTACATCCCTAACCTCAAAACAACAACATAGATAGTGAGCTTATCATTGAGACTTAGTCTTTCACACAAAATGTTCAAATTTTGGCATAGATTGACTCAATTTTTTGCATAAATTGATATTGATATGTAAATATTGGCACCACATTTCCTTCCTACTAGGAAAAACATATAACTGACAAGAGACATCAAATGGGTGGTATTTGCTTCAGTAATTCATTACACCAAATCATACTACATGCTATGATGAAATAATAATATTAAAAATAAGTTAAGAATTGTATTTTATATGAATATTAAAGCTTATTTGGAATAGAATGAGTCATCAAACATATGCATATATTCAATCCATTATAGTATATTTTAGTGTATTATTTAAGCATAATGGTACAAAGCCACTCTATCTGTAGCATATTTGTTACTTAATTTTATCCTTTTTTTTTTAATATGTCAATTTCATAGCACATGAATACATTTTTTAAACATTGTAAATAATTTAACTATAAATCCTACACTGTATTAAAAAAATTTATCTATTATGTCGCAGATATAGTGGCATCTTCAAATAGTTGCCATACACTCTTGTATCTAGAGCATTTAATTATGCCCTATATAAAGCTCTTTAGTTGATCAATAAGCCACCATGTACATTCCACATTTATTAGGGATCTCACAAGTGAAAAAAACTCCACAAATTTGATCAACTCTAGCAATTCAATGGCAACCCTTAGGAAAAAGTTTGTTTTATTAAGATTATTAAATAAAATAAAATCTCGACCAAATAAAAGTTTTAAGTATCAAAAGGGTTGTAGTCTAATTGGTACAAATGATGGTAAAGAACATTGTCATGACATCCAGTAAGATATTGGAATGGTATTTATCAATCCTTTTCACGTATACTAAAAAGAATTAGAAGGATCAAAATGTTTTCCCTTTAATCCAAACAAATTAGTTTGTGGATGGTAGTTCGTTCATTACTGAAGTTGCTTGGCTCGCAAAGAGTCCACCAAGAACCAATTTTTATTATATACAAAATCCAACATAATAATAAAATCGGAATGAGATTGAGATCATAACATGAACAATTTTGATGGAATGAATATGCTTCAAATTTCAATTCTTAACTTAAAATCAGCATGTAAATTAGTAGTGAAATAAAAAATCGATTTAATCTTCAAATTTGAAAATAGACTTCATCTAATTTTAAAATAGTGATTACAAAATTTGAAATGAATAATAGTCGAAAATAGTTCTTTTCAATTACTTAACTACAAACCATAATGGAAAATAGTAATTTAATTTTGTAAAATACAAACTACGTATCAAATGATTTTGCACTATAAAACATTAGGAAAATCCAAGTATAAACGAGAGATATGCAAGCAGGTGGATAAAGCCGGAGTGTTTGGTAATCGTAAATAATTTAATCGTTTTGTTTACCTTGGATTATATTCATTCCTCGTATATTCCATTAACGGCTAAGTCAACAGATGTGTTTATCCCACATGTAGCCAGGATACTTAAAGGGAAGATAGCGTGTTATAAATGGTGAATGAAGACATTTTTGGAGTCATAACTTTCTTATAGGAGCAAGTGTAGTATATGTTCTTATCGAGTTAAGATCAAAGATGGCACTAACATGTGGAAATTGTGAGGGTGGTTTTTTGTGCCAAGCTTTTTGGGCAAGAGCAAGGAGGGCCCGTGACTTATGGTGCCATAAACCATTAGCTGGATGTTCAGATGATCATGCTTGCACCAAGGTGTACTGCAAGAATTGTTATAATAATCTTAAAAAGGAATTGTACTCAGCACACGACAAAAATGCAACTCAAGAGAACGCAATTGCAGAGATGCAGTGGTAAAAGAAGACATTGAGTTTATAACGAAGTGGAGTTCTGTTCCAGGGGACTTATCTTCCGCTTCAGATGTGACGCTTTGCTGTTCAGATGGTTCAAAATTCTACGTTCCCAGTCTCCTTCTGGTAAGCTTTCTGGTTTCGTTTTAAAGGTAAATTATATCAAAGTTATTAATAAATAAAGTTATATATAACTTTCTATGTTTGTCAAGGCAAACCGTTCAGATGTTTTTCGGGCTATGTTTGACATGGATCTGAAGGACAAAATAACTAGAAAAGTATTAATAGAGGATGTTGGAGGAGAAAGCCTTGGAGCGTTTCTGAAATTTCTATATGTGGCACAAGTGAGTCATGAAGATATGCACGCCCATTATACGGAGCGTGTGAAGCTTGCTCATCTTTACCAGGTGAAATTGCTCCTCCGGAAGTTGGATAGGTTTATTGTTGAGTATGTCCTCAAAAAAGAGACCGCTATTGATCTCTTAAAATTTGTGCATATATTTGAGCTCGAGAGGACTAAAGAGGCTGCTCGCAAGATGATTGTGAGGGACACCGAAATGTTAAATATCATATTCTCTCCAAGGAATGAATATGGAGTGTATATGATGCAATCGCAAATTCGTGATTGACGAAAGGTACTAGTTTAATATTTATCTTATTTATTAATCTTATTGTTATTAGTATCTGCGGTCAGCCAATAGATTTTTTTTGGCACTGGAAATATATTACTAGTTTATATTTTCTCTCATCACTCCTAAAAAGTGATTAATGTGAATGCCTTGGCGTCCAATGAAATGATTTTGTTTCCATTATTTTATTGCATAGCCTGTTAGCAACAGCATAAACATGATTGATATTTACCATTGGCAAAAGGAGGACGTGTCTTCAGGGTGAATCTGGAGATAGGAGATAGGCGAATTACAACCCTGAAGCTGGAGATAGGAGACAGGCGAATTACAATGACAACTGCCACGGGTAAACAGAATGCATGCGGTTGCAGGTGAATAGTGGAGCAGAAGTTTGTTTTTGCATTCATCTTTAATAATCAGACGAAATGAACGCTTTTTTAAAATAAAAATCAGCGATTACACTATGTGCAGGTTGCTGTTTTCTTTTCCAAACATATATTTAATTATATATTTTATTGGTTGTGCCCCCTTTTTAATTGTTATACTTATTTAATTGGTTGGGCCATCATATTTAATTTGTTATACTTAAACATATATGTTTTAAAATATAAATATATATATATAAAACAACAGTTTCCATGAGATCACAACAGTTCTTACCAGAAACCCAACCGCTTTCCTGATATGTCTAAGTCCACTGAGGTATGTAATGTAGTAAAAAGAGACTAAACAAATAGAATTGCGCTTTCCTGATATGTATTAAGTCCACCTAGGTATGTAATAAATAAAAAAGACACTAAACAATAGACAGAATATTGTTAATCGATAAAAAGAAGCTCAATAGACAAAATATTGTTAATATCTATGCAATGTTAAAAGATTTTCATGCACTGTGACATTTCCAAAATAAAAGGGTGACAGAGTGCTATTTCTTAAGCAAAAACAGAAAGTATAAACTAAATTTTAGTTTGTAGCTTTAATTAGGCCCTCTATTTCACCTAAGCTCCTTGAAATATCTCTACTACAAACCTACCTTAATAGGGATTTTCAACACAACAATATTATAATTCTACACATTTTCTACAAGATTATAATAGTATGTGTCTTACCTGGATACATATTTCAAGGTATCTCTATTGCTTTTATCATGCTCTCGAAATAATTATATCTTCTTGCTCTCCATTCCATTCTGTTGTAACTATCATTCTTCAATAATGAATAATTGTAATATAAGAATGTAGTTTATAAAGTCGACTGGGATGCTGCATTATGTAGCCATTCAGGGAGGGTCGAGTCTCATTTATACCATGCAGTCCCCCTTTCCCAAGCGCCTAGAAGGCAAAATTGGGGTAGGGTGTCTCCTAAAGAGTCCCCACGGCACACAATCTAAAGCTGGCCATTTTGGACATCTAAAATATGATTTTTACTTTATTAAAAATTCATTTCGTAATCCATACGGGTTCCAATATGCTTGGAACGGGGCAAACTTCACTCAAGGTTATGTGGGTATTAAAATATTAAATTAAAAAGTTAAGTGGCCAATTAATTTATAGTCATAAATTCAAAAAAAAGATATCACGAGATATATGATCCACCCCCTGCCCCGCGTCTTCCCTCGCCCTCCCAAGCTAAGGGTAGAAGAATTAAAGTTAAATATGTGGTTCAAGGTCACATTTAGGATACAAATGGGTCATTAGGTCTATTAGTCGATTCCCCCTTTACCCTTTTCAACCATTGAAGGCCTCTCACCTCCACAGTCCTTTGACTTATCAAAACATTCACATTTAATAGAGTAATATAATAAAAATGCAATGTTATCTATTTCAAGATATAAGCAAACAGTTTCCTAAAATCCACCATGATGCATATCTCAATGTTCATATTTAATAAATTAATATAATAATAATGCAATGTTATCTATCTCAAGATATAGACAAATAGTTTCCTAGAATTCATCAAGATGCGTATCTCAATGTTGATCCTTGGTTATGCTTGTGTTCCCAATCATAGTTTGTGATACATTACATGGTTGTACCCACCCTTGGATATGTCAAGAATTAATCACTACAAGAAGAATTAAAAGTAACTTGTCCAAATATACCATCACATAGCTGGTCCAAGAATTAATCACTACAAGAAGAATTAAAAGTAACTTGTCCAAATATACCATCACATAGCTGCATGCGTGGTTAGAGAGCTAATTTCCATGCATGCATGCATACATACATATATAGAATAATAATTAAGTGTCACTCATTATGTAACTAAGATTTATATATGAAATAACTAAGCATGTCTTAGTCAAATCACATGGTGAAACAATTAAGGATATGAATTATGTCCAAGAATTTTAAAAAATATCGATTCAACTATTACATAAGAGGTTAGGAATATAATGTTCTATAAATATAATAAGACATCAATTCATTTGTGGATAGAGGAATAATTTTTAGGCACGTGTATATAAATATCAATTCATTTGAGTCATTATATAACTCTCCTCTAACCTCACTTTCCTTTATATACTAGTTTAATTTATATACTAGTTTAATTGAATAACTTATTTTTATTATATTTTTTTTAATGCTTCAGAAGATACCACAAGATTTAATTGGCATTACATTTTTTAAAGAGTTTGCTACTTTAAAGATCTTTGTTTTTTTCTTATTTTCTATTTTGTATAATTATCAATCATACAACATCATGTCTACATCCAAATATGACCATTGGCAAGTTAGGCCAATTGCTTCTAGTTAAGGACACACCAATGTATGAAGGAAATAAAACTATTTGGTGAAGTGTTGACACTTCCCTCAAATTAATAAATAGTATAAATACTGAACCAAAAAATTAGTATTGGGAATTAATCATGTTTGTAATAGGAATATCATAATTCCTAGAAGAAACATGTTAACTTCATTGAAGAAAAATGCTTGATAAAAATGAAGAACTCTTGAATTTTGGTACAAGGTTCATTCGGAGTTACATTAGGAATATTATATAGTTATTTAAAGTAATCTAACAAAAAATATATTCCTTGTAATGATAATAAATTGAAAACCCATAATGATGAAAAGCATTCCATTTATGATTTTTTTAAAAAATTTTGAAAAATGTTCTCTAAGGTTCAGCTTTCTTAAAACATATTGTTAAGTATGCATCAAAACTAGAAAATCAATCATAAAGGCTCCAAACTATGTTGTTGAGTAATTTAAAGAACAAAATTTTTTATGAACCCTCTTCAAATGCATTTGGGAAACCTTTAATTATGGGAAAAATATAAACTATCAAATTGTGAAAAAAAAAAGTGCACAAGAAGTTTTTGATATGTTTTAAAAACTTGCATTCCTTTTTTAAGCTAAACCTTTGTTTTGTTGAATGGGGTTTAGTAGAGGACTTTGAGGCACATTTTTTAAATAGTTTCCTTAATCATGATATTGGTGGTTACCCTTAAATATATCAAGGTATTTTGAATGAGAGTTCCATAGTTGTTGACAACAACTACTGGGGTTTCTAAATCAAAATAATTAGATGGGGATATCTTTAAAACATGATGTTCATGAGTTATAAAACTACTTATAGGGTCTTATAGTCTTTCTTAATTTGACCACACTTCTTTAGTCATAGTTTATGTGTAACCTTGGTGTTAATGGGGACATTTTATATTTTGAAATAGTGGAGTATTGACACAAACATTTTTGTGATGTGCTAAAATTTTAAATTCAAATTCATTTTCTTATTTTTAGAGGTTTAAGATTTTAGGAAAATGAGAGTTGGTAGGTTATCCTTTACTGGTAAATGTGTTTATTTTAGGAGTGGAATCATTATGGGATGGTTAAGGGTTATTTTTCATGTTAGGGACAACTTTAGGAGGTTTCATTATTATGGGTGTGGTGGTATCTGGGAGAATTGCATCATATTTTTAGTGTATGCTAGCTGAGACAATTTAATTTTTGGGTTAAGTATAGGTTTGAAAATTAATTGAGGAGATCTAGGTTAATTTTACGTAGGATTTACTTGAAACAATGTTAGTTATTTTTTTATGGTTGTTGGTATCCAACATTCTCTTTAAATAATGGTCAGTTTCCTCTACACGCTTGTTACCATTAATTGGAAGATGGACACCATTGATAATTATGATTTTATGGTTTCCATGGTTGATGTTGGCTTTGATGCCAATTGGCCTGAGATTGGTAATTCTATCATGCCCAAGGTTGGTTTTGTGATGGATTTTTTTTGTATTTGATTCCACTGGGTGGGTTCATATTAGTTTTTAGGAGGGGAAAATTAAAATTATGTCTTATAAAATTGAGTGTTTAATGACATACCTGAAATTTTAGGTCTTGGTGACCATAGTTTCCATTTAGCCATGTAGAAGATATGATCTCCATATCCTTCGGTTATGTGTAGTTATATTGTATATGGGTCTTCTTTGATGATAGTTTTTACCTTTACATGGGTTGTGTGGTTCTTAAAATCTAATTTATTTATATGGTAATACAAAAATAATAGATCCAAAGGTTGATCTAATTCTTTTTAATGTGTGTATGCAATGTATTAAGTTGTGTGGCTATGTGGATGATAATATCCTACTTTATATCCTACATTAGATTGTTGACTTTTATCCTAAAATCTCTATTAGTTGTCTTAAAGGATGATGATGGAAATAATTTTTTGTTGTGTGTTTTATTAATTGTATACTTAGAGTTATTTATAAATGATATGATGATATCATCAAACTATTTTTTTGAAACATATCCATCACTCATGAGATCTAACACCTCCAAACATTCCTCGTTGATACCCTTAAAAAATATCAATTTCATGAACTCTCCATCCATCTTATTTTCTTTAGTTTTTTTAATGTTGAACAATAATATTTACAGATGGTCTTACAGTGGTTCCTCCTTCTTTTGTGACATATGAAATATGTTAAATATTTTAAAATCCTTCCATCTATAGTAATCTTGACATTTGGAGAGGAATTTGTGTTTCATATACTTCCAATATATGGATACATTTTTTCCAACCCCATAAAAAAATAGAGAGCTCCATATTCAAGAATGGATAGAAAAAAAAAATTATCTTGTGGGCATCTTAATTATATTCATAACTACGACACATGATGCCAAACTCAATGAGTGATATATTTGAGTCCTCACTTACCATTCTTCTGAAGTTAGGAAAAGATGATAGGGGAATGTTTTTCATGGGTGGATTTTATGTAGGTGTTTTAATGGGTAATTAAAATGTCTTGGTCTCACTTCCAAGGGTTTCATCTTCCATGTCTCCCATGATTATACAAACCAATCATGTATCAATGTCATTTTCAACCCAATCTTCAAATTGCTTATGAAATTTGTTAGACCAAGGTGAATAATGAATTATGGATCAAGGTTTTGTTATGCAAAAAGAAGATATTATAGATAAATATGATAGATTAAAATATTCTAAAATTTAGTTTATAAATTTGAGAAAAATATCATCTTGCTCAGTTGTATCTAGGAAAATATGTTTTAAATTTATTTTTATGATTAATAAGGGCTAGTATTCTATTTTTAAAAATAATTATAGGTGAAGGAAAAAGTGGTTGAATATCATATTCCTATGAATAAGGTAGCCAAGTTGGTGTTCCTAAAATTATATATTTTTCAAGGATATGTATCTCCTTTTTTCCTTTGCCTTTATATTGCTTGAATAGTTCAACCAAGAGCCTTTTAACTTCTTCATATTTTGATAAAATTTCACATGATAGAGATGGGATAGCTATAGATGTGTTTCTTTTACTTGTTGCTGTTGAGAATGATGCCTCAACTTTCATTTCTAAAATTATATAAAAATTTGTAGGGGCATGTTGGACAAAGTCCCTCTCCTATTCTTTGGTGAAACTACCTTTATTGAAAAAAAAAGTAAAAAGTGGGAAATGTAAGTATTTATAGAAAAAATGTTTTTTCTATGGGGTTTCATAATTTTAACCCAAAAGTATGACAAGGTGATGGGAATGGAAATAAGGAGGAATATTTATGAGGGTAAAAGGAGAAAGGAAGAGTAGAATAAAAAATGGGATGATTTAAAAAAATAAAAAATATAAAAATTCTCAAACAATCCCATAATATGAGTTTTTAGTAATTGAAACCTTTCTCATTAAAATCAAGTGAAAAATACATATTTAAAACATAGGAATTGAATACGTACACAAAAGAGATTAAATGATTAGGAGAAAAAGTGAAACAATTATGTCTTTCCCTTTGAAAAAAATACCAAAATTTATTTCCATCTTCACAAAGATTTCTTAAATTCAAAATTATTAATGTGAATTCCAATGAATTTATACACTAAGAACATTGAATTTTCTAAAAATAAAGTAAAATTAAAAATGGAAATAAAAATTATAAAAATAAATTGATACACACATGGATACCATTCATTCAAAATATTTTGTGTCAAAAATACCCTGCAACTTTCATAGGTATTGATTCGCTAGAGTTATTTCCAAATAACTTCTTTCTTTCAAACTTGCAAAAAAATAATTTCAATGCCAGAAGTGTTTCTACAATGATTTAGGCTCATATTTATATGTCAGGATGGAATAAATATCCTATAACCATTTTATAACTATAGTTACAAATAACATTTCTATTTTACATTTAATTTTTCTATTCTATCTTTTAAAAAGTAAAACATAACAATTTAAGTCATTTAAAAAAGGGACAATGAAGAAATAAAAAATTTAGAGAGATGGAATTATGTGAATGTATAGAAAGAGATAGAGAGAATATTTTTTAGTATGTTAAATTATGATATATATCTATATTTTGATTTGGTTCCCTTGTTTGTGAATATTTGACCTTCTATATATTCTGAATTGGGAACAACTATCACAATTCCTTCTCACAGACAATAGTATGTACCAAATGTGTAAGCCAAGCATATGATGTATTATTTGGTTCTTTAATACCTCTCAAGATATCTGGAATTCTCTTATTTAGGTCCTTAAGAGTTAAATTCATATCAATTAACTTATTCATTGCTTTCATGTTGAATGTGTTTGTCTTGAATAGTTCTTATTTCACTATCATTTGAAATTATTCTTTCAACTCAGTAATTTTACATACCTTTGATTCATCTTAGCTAAAAAATTAATAAATAGTAATGCAAACATTCACCTGCAGATTAAATTTCGTGTTAATACATTTTTTCCCCTTGTCTTTAAAGATCTTCTAGTGCTTCTTCTAGAGTACAAATCTTCCAATCTACACAATTAAGCTAATAGCCATGAGTAGTTGTCCTCAACCTTATAAAAAATGACTTCAAAAATAAACACATTCTCATACATAATAACCATATATTATAATTACATGATTAAGACTTTAAATATACCAAATTATTTCTTATTTTCTATAATTTCATCAACAAATTTATTTTGTTCAAAATTAATCCCATCATAGACCTTCTAATTCTATTCAAGAAATTTCATGCCATCAACATGTAATTATTCCACACAAGATTCCATCACTTTACCATGATTTTTGTAGTTGCATATTTTTTCAACCACTTCATTATCAATTTATATGTAGTAGTTGATGTTGGTGTAGTTATCTCAAGAGTAATTGGTGTAGATATAGTCATTTTATTTTGAGAAGTCCCTCCTACACTTAAAATTTGATTTATATATTTTAAAATAATGTGTACCTTTTCTTCTAACTATTATATGTTTGGATTCCTTCCTCTGTCAATTGATTCAACTTTGTTGTAGTCACTTTAGAGTTATGAGTTTTACCTTCAGGGATGGACTCTTTGAGATATATCTTTTTGATGTTATAATCATCCAATGTCATTTTATCTTTATAATTCTTCACAAGGGACTTAGTAGTTTCCACAGACTGATCCCCTAAAGAATCAACCATCAATATTTAATTAGTTTTAGCCTTTTTATCCTTTGTGGGACCTTGAATTTTTTTTGAAACAACATTAAAATAAATATATCTAGGTTTGATTGAGTATTTGTTATTTCTTACTAACTATTGTACCAACAAAGAAGATGTATCTCCTTGAGACGTTATCACTTTAGACCTTGGGGAGACAAAAGAAGCCAATGAATAATTAATGTGGAGGAAAAACTCATTATTCATGATCATTATTTGGTAAGAAACTATTCATTCATGAGGCATTACAAACAAAATTCATGTTGACACTATTCACTAATGAGGTGTCACCAAAAATATTCATGTTGACACTATTTAGTGATGAGGTGTCATAAACACTATTCATGAAAACTAGGTAGCATGGGGAAAAAATTATTCTTCAAAGCACATGGGAGACTTCATTTTTTTTTAATGATGGAAGTGGTGCACATTTCCATGTGGAGTCTTGTCATCATGAGTTGTAATTTAGTTAAAATGGATCATTTACCCTTTTTGGACTCGTGTCTAAGTGGGGAATAATGACTACTTTTTTGATTGACCACTCAGAGGCCAATTTGAGTGGCACATATTAGTGGGGTATAAACTAAAGTAGATCTCATGGTGAAACACCTTTTATTATTGATGAATAGTCCATCCAAGTGGAGGATGGAAATGTTTTTGGCTTCCTTTGCATTTTATCTTTATTTTTAATCATTTTTATATTTATACAAATGGATTGTAATCCATGGCATTGCTAAGATGGATTAGGCTAGTGGTAGAAGTCTAGGATAAAATGGGTGTTAATCTTTGTGTGAATAATATTTGTAGAAGAGCCTCCTTGGTGTGAAATTACCATGTTTTGTGTGATGTATTTAATAATCATAATATTGGTATGCTTATTAAGATTTCAAGAGATTTAAATTCATCATTTGGTATCAAAACTCCATCTTGTGATGAGTAGATGAAATTTCATTTCACCAGTTGGTATCATATTAATTTCAATTCATATGGAGATTTTTTTGTAGGCATAATATATGACAAAAATACAATTGAAATAATGGGAAAACATGTTCAATAAAATGCAATAAAAATTAAATATGATGGTGGATGTATAAATTGAATAATAACAAGAAGAGAGGTGGGAGATATTATATTCCCTATAAGTAAATTTTCATTTCTTGAAGGGAGAACTAACCACATGGGAGATTGAAGAATTTAACCATATAGAGTTTTATGTAGAGAAAGATTATATCCATGAAGAGTTGTAGATGGAAAAGGAAACCATCCAAGAAAAGATGCATGTGAATGAAGAGAGAAGATAAATGATGTTAAAATATACATCACACCTTATTGATTGGCTTATCATAAATATTGAGACTAATAAAGTTAATACAGATAAATAAGATGAAGTTAATGACAAGTAACTCATTATCTATCTTAATGCGAAGCCATATGGTATTGATGCATTACTCTACATTGTAAGAGATGAGAAAAATAACTTAGTTTCAAATTCCATTTATAGTTCAGATGATCTGATTACAACATTATCCAATGCATTGCTCCAAATAATAATAATTTTCATCCTACTTCCACATTTTCTCAAGTGCATAATATGGATGTGAACAAACCTCTTTCCTTAGAATAAATTTAAAAGTGTCTTTCATGACCTTCCCCATGAGATATTGATCCTACATGCCCTATCAAACATTGGTATGATCTCAAAAATTAATTTTGGTTTCATGCAAGTTGGGGACATTCTTATGAAACTCATCACCAATTATAAAATTTTGATATGGATTACTTCATTAGACCTAAATTTGATCATGAATTACTTATACGTAAACATCAACAAGCTGATCCAATAGTTGCTAAAGATCATGAAACTAAAACAAAAAATTAATATTTAAATCAATCCAATGTTCACTTATTCATTTACAAGGATCATCTACCTAACCATAAAGATAACATTAATCAATTTCCTATTATAAACAATGTTGAATGTACTATATATTTTAACATCAACAACGAGAGTGTTGTTAACATGTATAACATGTGGAGATTAGTTTATTATTTTTATTAATATCTAGCCTCCAATTATAAAAATTTTCCAAAGTTTTGACTTGTTAAAGACACTTACCCTTTACATCTCAAAGAATTAGGGCATATGGAACCAAAAAACACACAAGTATCAACTCTAACAATAAAAATTGAAAATACCTCTCATACCATTGATATAAGATCTACTCCCCCTGAAAATAAGTTAAAACAATCAGATTTCATAAGAAAAAGAGAAAAAATGATTTAAGGGTAAGTCAAAAAAATAATATTTAGAGTTAGTTGATTAGTGATCATGTTTAAATAGAACATTTGAGGATTTAATTCAAAGTAGTCAACATTTTTTATTCTATTTATGTACTTAGATATGAATAAATGTAGAGTGAGAGATCAAGGTAAAAATATTATGAGTTAATCTCTGAAACATCCCTTTTTAGGATAAATTGATTATAAATAATAGATAAAATTACATTATACTATAATAATTTCATCAATATCTAGTTTATTGAAGAAAATAGCAATCAACACATCTATCTACAATAAAAAGATATCAAGGACTTGCTAACTAAAACATTCAAAATAACATGGTGCAAATTCTAACCTACTCACAATAAGCATAAAAATGTCTCTATTAATTAATTAAAACTAAAAATTAAACATCTATTTGAAATTTAAAAAGATGAAAAATATAATAGATAAATAAAATCACATGAACATTACACCAAAATTATAAATTTCTTTCTTTACATTCTATTAAGATGTACCTTCTCTTGGAATCTAACTAGTGATTGAGCCAACTATAAGTGTAGTTTAGGAAGCAAGCCAAAGAGAGACCTCTTTGATAGCCTTCCATTAAGATATCATCTAAGCTATAAAAATAGACTGATTGAACTCCTTTATAATGATTGTAAAATATGTTTTTAAAGAGGCTAGGGCTCAACCTCCTTATTGTCATGATGAAAAACTTTGTTACAAGGAATAAGCAAACACAAAAGAGATAAAAATAAGGAAATGGAAATAATTGGAAGAAAACACAATGGGCCATTCCATTGGGACCAACCCAACATGTTTTTACACTTTGAAAATATTTGTGTGCCTTTAATTCTCATAGAAACCCATATTAATCTCTTAGAAAAGATTAGAGTGATCATGGCTCTCCCATGCATAATAGATTGATCCTCTTCTAATGCCTTCAATATTTATAAAGATTATAGTGGGTTATTTGAATGACTATGGATTTGAATATTTGGTGTGTGGTGACAACCATCAAATTTGAATTTGTGCTCCTAAGTTGATGTGTCTGTTTATGTCTAATTATATATATATATATATATATATATATATATATATATATATATATATATATATATATATATTCATATGAAGTTGGATGTACATGATTTTGTTTCTCACTACCAAGATGTTAAATCAGTGTTATGTGATCCTTTTTATTTTCATTTGCATCATGTTGAGTCAAAAAGGGTATTAATTTAATTAATAGGTGGGTTTTATTATAGTTTTGTTGTGTCCCCTGTCCTTCATGTTTTATTCTATGTGGCACTATATCATGTAATTGAAACTTTGGCTTAAATATGTTGATATGAAACCCCATTGTCCTTGTGGACAAAATGTGATTATGAATTTTTTTCATTCCAATTGGGTTATATTCCCACATGGAAATGAACTTTAAAACACATTACATCTTTCATGTGAGCTACAATGTTACAATAATGTTTCACATGGAATTCAATAATGATGCATGGAAGCATACAGTTTATTACAATCCTCATAGTCCTTATTTCATGAAAAATGTTTCTGCTCAAGTGAGGTGTGAGGGAAATTTTTTTTCATGGTTTATAAAATGAAATTTATTTAGATTACCACAAACTATGTCAAAAATACCTTGGTTAATAAGTCATGAATTCATGAGTGAATGCAACACTAAAAAGTGGAAAATTGTCATTACTTCACAGTATCACAATCTTTGGTATTAGAGTATAAATTTTCAATCAAAATTAATGTTAATATTTCAAACTTAAATAAATAATTAACAATTATTTCAACACAACTAAAGTTTCATAAGAAAAAACATGACCGTCATGGTGAAATAGAACAAGTTAATTAGCCAAGAAATATGAGTGGAACCCAAATGGTCTCCATAAAGAGATAATTCTAAATTTTGTGCTAATTTTATTAGAGTTACAAAAATACTTCATAAGAAATTGACTTATTTATAGTAACATAATTATAATAAACTATTCATATGTTTAAAATTTTCTTTCCTGAGCAACTTTATGAATTTATAATTTCAATTTATTTGAAGTCGAAAACCAAGGTTAGTTAATATCAAATACCAATGTTACCTTTTTGAGAATCATAAAATCACAATAATTAAAATGTTGGAATTTCAATTAACACCTTACACATATATGAAAAATTCAAAAAAAACAACATTATCCAATTAGTTGAATGTGTTTTTCAATTCTTTAATGAGTTACAATTCTATTGAAATGCTTTATCCATGAATACAATCGATGATTGAATTAATATCAATTAATTACTAATCACAATAAGAATTTTTTATAACCATTACCATTAGTATTCATAAATTTAAAAACCAAATTTACACAATCAAGAACCATTCCATCCTATCTCAATCCAATGGTTAAATAATCCAATATCTCTCTACTTATATATCAACTTACAAAGACAAATCAAAACCCACAACATGAAGAATTTAAATATATATTGTAATAACATAGTAAATACTAATTCAAGTAATACTACACACTAATTTAGGCACAAAAAAGACTTGAATTCATACTTATTAACATCTAATTATCCATTATCTATGAGGTAAAAGACTAACTCGGTCACTAATAATAGCATACAAAATACAATATTAACCTATATTCACTTTATTAATAACATTATAGTGCACATTCAATTCATTATATTCTGGAATATGTAATAACATTATAAATGAAATGAGAATTAACAAATTATAAAACACTGAGATGATCACAATAACTTTGTTGTATAATGTAAAGTACTCAGTCCTTTGACCAATACATTCTAGATTAATACACAAACCATTAACCAATGACCTTGCCAAGAAGACACAAATTTCATAACACCAATCTATGTATGCAAAAAACCAAATATAGTTATAACCAAATTAATTTAAAAATTTATAATACACTTAGTAAACCATAAAATAAACCAAAGTCATTCTTAGTGAAATATAATCATTTCATAATGATTGAATATTGACATTTAAATATGCATGAATAGTAATGTAAACATTTATATATAAAACCAAATCAATATAATGGTAAATATTTGTATGAATACAAGTTGGTGATTTATTTCACATAGTGCATCATAATAAAGCCATACATTATTTGAATGATATCAACATCTATAACATTCATATATAAACATGTATCAAGTACATATATCTCATGTATGAAACTTATTTTATATGATTCCATAGATCCATATATACATGTCATATAGTTTTTAAAAATAAATTTCCAAAGTTCAAATCCAACTAACAATGAAACAAACCCACTCGATCAGTCCCATGAGCCCCCCATTGGTGGCCCTAGACCACCCCAACCATCAAAATGATGGGGATTCCAGATCAAGATATTTCATCGATATGAAATTAATAAACCAATGTGTTTTTAACCATTCATAATAAAAACATCAAAGACCCATTCACAAACTTAAAAACAAAAAAACCCATATCATATCTTACTGTTCATAGTCAAAACACAATTATATCATAATAGTGTTTTAGGTGAGATAAATAATGGTAATTTACCCATTGTAAGGTTTTAAAACAACATGACAGATTATAACTAAACCATATTCATAGAACTATGAAATCAAAATCCATATAGAAAATGTAACTCCAAAACTATGAAGATAAATTATACATATACCCAAAATTATGAAGCCTATTTCCAAATGAATTGGCTAAAATAATCATATTATTTTCAAAGAATAATCACACAACAAATCTTAGATACATCACTTACTTATTTTTATCAATGTATACTATTCACCTTCATAGTTCCATATCAAACAGACAAAAACCAAGTTTTTAATTTGCTTCTAAACATCACACATAATATTTCCCATTCCTTCCCATGTAAAATGAAAAATAATGTCCACCTCTTCTTGGTCCATGGAAAAATGGATCCTCAACTCAATGTTTCCACATACCCCAATTTTAGGAAGAAAATTAGGCCAAATGTCATTTGCCTCTTAACCAGCTTAATAGTCTAGGTGACCTACATTTATACCAAACAATGAAAATGATCTCCCATGTGTTACGATGACAAGCAAGGTTTCATTTAACCTATAATTCTAATAAAAAATAACAACCAACTTATAATGTTAATAATCATTACAAATAACATCAATGTAGTAACCAAACCCTTGCTTAATGCTATTCATCATGCCATGTTTTGAAATGTCATCTAATGTTATGATTAAAACATAAATAAGACCAACAAAATGGGCCCCATGTAAAAGTCACTTGCCTACGTGATGAAGGGATCAATGGATTCATGGTTCTAAATCATGGTATTCAAGAAAATGAAAACCTCTAAACCACAACCTAAAAACCAATAAATTCAAGAACTCTTTGATCATGGTATTATTTAATGGCATAGAGTCCATGTGACCATTCTTGTTTAATATTTCAATCCATCAAAGCTTCTTAAATAGAATTGAATCATAAACAGAAGATCATAGTGAAAATATACTCAATCACAAGCAATTAAAAATATAAAGACCAATCTTTAACAAAATATAAAAGAATCAAAATAACCTATCATATTATCTTTCCTACTAAAGTAAATATATAAAACATGAATGTGAAATAGTTCAATAGTGTTAGAATAGATTTAGGCTTTCTTTTTGGCAAGCTTTATTTTGAAAAATTGCTTATATTCTTCATAAAAATAATGAAAATGGATGATGTCATAAAAATAATAAAAAATCATTGACATAATAATCAGATAATGACCTAGATAACCAATAAAATCAATTGCAATAAACATTAAGGATGTTTGGAAACTCATTACTTTGTAATTACTAGTCAAACTATACCCATAGCCATTTTCACATCCCCATTTGCAGGATTCTTGATCAAGCATCGATCATATAAATCTTGTAAACACCAAAATGACATTAGTAGTATCTAATAAATAAATATAAAAATAAACATAATTGAGTTTTTGACTAAAAATTCATTTGAAAGTAATCCAACTGAATATAATAATGTATCATAGTCATCTCATCATAACATCACAATGAGTTAAGTAAAAAAATGTTTGATCAAGTTAAAATGTGATCACAACAACATACTATAGTAATGCAAAGTCCAAGGTCTTCATAAATAACAATTTTAAAATGAGTTCTAGAAAGGGTCATGACATTACATTTCCCATGACAATTTCCAATTTCCAAAGGAATGTTATTATATATAAATCAATAACTTTTAATTTAGAAAAAAAATGTCATGTTAGTATCATTTAAGACTTAATAAAATATGGAAGGCATAAATCAACACTATTAATATAGTGCTCTAAGATATAATGTTATAAATTTCAGACATAATAAAATTAATGTAAACAAGGACAAAGTCATTGAAAAAAATCAAGAGGTATGCATGTGTATGTGTGTGTGTGTTTGAGAGAGAGAGAGAGAGAGAGAGAGAGAGAGAGAGAGAGAGAGAGAGAGAGAGAGAGAGAGAGAGAGAGAGAGAGAGAGAGAGAGAGAGAGAGAGAGAGAGAGAGAGAGAGAGAGAGAGAGAGAGAGAGAGAGTCCATGTGTGTACTAATGTTTTATTATGATGATTTGATGATTGGTTCAAATTGATAGGTTGAGTATTTTATTGAATGAGGCGACCTACTTTGCCCTGACTACACAACATTTCCCAATTTTCATTTTCACTCTCAAAGATATTTTATTGTCTCATGCACTTTTATTTCAAAATGAAAATCATTAGATATGGCTTGGAATATGTGATTATTAAATAAATTTGTTGTTCTATGAATTATTTATTCATACTTTAATGATAAGAAAAAAACCTCCGACTGATTGAACACACCTTCACACACCATTTTGTGTTTTATGGAAAAATTATGAATGGGGAATCCTTCTAAACAATTTACACATTTGGCATGGATACATTTATAGAATAATGTTATACTTACGTATTAATTCTTTACATTATTTATTTCCATCTAGTGAAAGTATACTTAGGTAATATGGATCTCCTTAATTCAAAAAAAGATATCCTATGTATCATGTATTTTCGGTCAATATTTGGCCTGAAAGTGTGAATCGTTTGTTAAGCAATCAAATTATGTGATTATTGATTCAAATTAAAAATAGTTCAATCTTTTGACTCAAAGTCTAAAGTTATTTTCAAGGAATTAGACTATGTGATGATTGATTCAATTAAAAACTATATTTAACAAAGGGTCAATTGTATGTAGATTAATTTATAGTAATTATCATTTCTAATCTTCTTGTGGGGTTACTACTTGCATGACATGACAATTATTTGGAAGTATTTTACAAACTCTTCAATTTTTTTATGCAAATATTTATTGGAGGTGTAAAATTATACTAGTGCATGTTTCTCCAAGTTTTGGTAATCAAGTGTGATTCTTAATTTTGTAAATTTGATATCTTCTTAGAATTAGGGTTATCGCTCTATAGTCTCTCTTTTATTTTTATATTTTTTGTTAAGTATTCATATAATATGCTTCAAACCTTCCTCTACACTCCCTTTAGGCCCTAAAGTCATTTGATGGATAAGATGATTCAATTGAATTTGTGGAGAGTGAAAATTAAAATACTCAGTATCCACCCCTCCATGATTGGTTTGTCCTATACTATTTTTTCAATGAGCTCTCCTTAGATTAATAACTATTAGTTCTTGTTTGGAACTAGGTTTCAGTGGAGATCTTGTTTTAAATACAATGTCACATTCAAAGTATGGAATCATATTGATATCTCATGTATTATAACTTAGGTTATCTACCTCAAATACCTTTATTTGATTTCAATATGCCAAGCAATAGTGGATTTTACTTTTAATAGTGACTCAATGTGATAGTAATAGATTGATCCCCTTGATATGTTGTATTCCAAATTTCATTCTATTTTTGGCTATGATGATTGATGATCAATTGAGTGGATGTTTTGTATTATTAGCTATGAGTTTCATGGTTATACTTCTCATGATCATCTTGACTTCTTAGTTTTCAACACTGTCGATAAAATGCTAATAGACATCTCAATTTGGTTGAGGATATTGGTCAAAATATATTTTTCTCTTGGCATTTAGGTGTTGTTTTCTAAATGTTGGTTAATCTGCAAGAAAATATTTTTCTTCACTTCTAAAATTATTGATATTTTAAAAACAATTTCGGGTACTTTGATGCCAATTTTATTGTGCTAGGGCCCTCTTCCTAGGTAAATTTATAAAAAAAATCATAAATAAAAATCTTCAAAAAAATATTGTTGAAGAAAACAAACAAGTGTATAAGTTGACTAGAATGATTTCTAGGATAAAACTGTGTATTTGATTTGAGATATGACACATTTCAAACCAAAAACCATTATTCATCATCAAGAAATAACATGTATGTAACTATCAAACCTACCTCTTTATGAGAATTTATCATTGTGCTCAGTGATGTTAAAATGTTTAGAATTAGCAATTAATGTGATGATCATTGCAAAAGATCAGAATACCATTGGTTGAGCTATTTAAAAAGGGGAAATTGGTTCAACATTTTTTTAAGGAAGTAAAATAATGTAGATATAAAGCTGAATAAATGAAATGTTTGACTTAATCTATAAGCTAATGGAAGAGGATAACATTTTTAACGATTAACATAATACAAGATCCAAGTTATAATTAAAACTAAACTAAGTCATAATTGATCCTGTGGAGGGTACCAAACCATGGTTTATTTAATCTTATTTATTAAAGGTCTCTATGCTTGATTAATCTATACACTATCATCTCAGTTTAAGTTTTTAGAATTTTCACCTATCTCTATGGATTCTCGTAACTTGCATTTATGATAATGATCTTCCATAATAGGAACCTTTGTATGATATATGCAAATGGAATGTTTGGTTTTGTATGAGTGTTTAGCCAAAGCTGAATTTTCCATCTTACCTAGCGTAATGTTGAATGCATGTTCCTTGATCCTATTCCTAATGGATCTTCCTATTTCATTGATTTAGGAAATGCAATAGGAACACTCAATTTTTGTAAATTCCATTTCTTACCATGGTTACACATGGTCATTATCTAACTTTAAATAATGTATTAGCTTGTTCATATCTAAGAAGGTGGTGAAGATGTGTTCACATCTTAATATTTTGTAAATATTGTTGGATACACCTTCAACATAAGCTAAGTAAGTAGATGGTCTAGATGTCAATGTGTCAATTTTATTTTGTCTAAGGTGTTATTATTTAGCTTGTTTAAGTGCTTTTGATATTTGTTTTCCTTTGTATCCATTTTTACTAAACAAATGAAATCAAATATCAAGAGCACATAAACAAGCTAAAGAAGATAACCTTAAAAAAAAAAAAAAAAATTGACACCTCAACAACCAGACCAGTTTCCTACATACCCTATGTTGAAGGGTTACTCAACAATATTGCCAAAATTTTAAGACATGAAAACATCTCCACCACCTTCTTACTTATAAACAAGATAATATAGTATTTAAAATGAGTTAAGGACCATGAAAAACCATGGTCAAAAAGTGGAGTTTACAAAATTGAGTGTTCCTATGGTATTCCATACATCAATGAAATAGGAAGATCCAACATGAAGCTAACATTTACTAGGGAAGATGGAAAAGTTGGGTTTGGATGAATACCCATATAAAACTAAACATTCCATTTACATTGATCATTCGAAAGTTCTTACTATGGAATACCATTATCATAAACACAAGTTTTAATGATCCATAGAGATAGGTTGACATTATAAAAATTTAAACTGAGACAATGGTATAGGGATTAATCTGGCATGGAGATCCTTAATAAATAAGCTTAAAGTCACCATGATTGGTTACCCTCCTTAGGATCAATTATGATTTAGTTTTATTTTAACTATAAATATCTTGTGCTACATTAATCCTTAAAAATGTTCTCCTCATCCATTTGTTTATAGACCTAGTCAAACATTTCATTTATTCATCTCTTTTTATATCACATTATTTTCTATCCTTAAAAAAGGTTGAACCAATCTCACCCTTTCAAATGGCTTAACCAACTAAATTATGATATTTTTTAATTTTTATCACATTAACTATTAATTCTAAATGTTTTAATATATCTAAGCTCAATGAGAAAAAAATATAAAGAGGCAGGCCTATCAGTTACATGTATGTTTTTTTATTGAGGATGAATCATGGTTTCTGGTTCAAAATGCATCAAATATCAAATAAAATACACAATTCTATCCTAGAAATCTTTTTCATCAATCTTATGGATTGTGAAAACATAAAATGTCTTAAGCATATAGCTTGTTGTAGAAGTATGATACAATATCCCTGGAGTCAAAAGAAATGCCCCCAGAACCAAAGGAAATTGTAATAGTTAGAGGTTATAAATGTATAATTCAGGTAATAACCAAAGTAAATTATAATGGATAAATGTTCACAACCCATAATTGAGGAAATAACTAGAGGAAATTGTAATATCTGGGGGTTGAGTAGTTTTTTTTTAGGAAGTTAGGAAGATAAGAGTTTTCAAGTGAAACGTATTCCCAACACTACTTCAGAAAAGAAAATAAATATGCAAATTCTATGGAAATCTATGGGGTGTCTTAATTGAAATGGAAATCATAAAAAATCAAGAGGATGTGAAGATTTTGTTGTTTTTTGACCAAGTAATTCTTAAATATGTTAAAAACTTTAAGAATAACAATTAAATGTTGAAGAGGGAAATTGGAAATAATATTTAAGAAGATAATAACTTAATAATATGCTCTAGTGAAGGTTTTTATAATTTTAATTTTTTATAAAGGATGTTAATTAGGGATAAATTGATCCCAGGGGCCTACCAAGCCTCGATGTAAGGAAATTCATCTATATGATATGAATTGGGGATCCAAGTGCTCATCATATAAAAAAAAAGTTTTTTTTTTTTCAATTTTTTATGCAACTCAGTTGAAAAGAGCCATGTGTAAGGAATTACATTAATATATAATGGAAATTGGGGCTCACATGGCCCTAATTTCATACCATATTGAACCAATTGAGTATTCAGTTCCATATGATATATAATTGGGGCCAATTGAGGCTTGCCCAAGAAATTGTGTCAACATAATTTTAATTAGGGCCCTAATTTCACACCTTATTAAAATAATCGAGTATTTGATTCAATTTGATATGAAATTAGGACCAATTAAACCCTCTGTAAGGAATTACATCCATCTAATAATAATTTCTAATCTGATTGTGCACCAAATTCAACTGAAAAAATATTTTTTTCAATATGATATGAGATTTAGTCCAAACAAGCCTTGTGTCATAAATTTCATTCTTTTACTATTAACAGGGGGCTCTGTTGGTCCCAAATACATAACATATTGAATGAACCAAGTATTTAGCTCAGTCAAATATGTAATTATGGCTAACCAAGGCTCATGCAAGTAACTAAATACATCTAATGTCAATTATGACTTCATTGGCCCTGATTATAAACTATATTTAGCTAATTATGTATTTTATTTTATCTTTTACATAATTGGGGCAAACTGAGTCCCATGAAAATAATTTTGTCCATATAATGTTGGTTGGGTTCTACTAGCCTCAATTGCACACCATATTGAACCAATTATGTATTTAGGTTGAATATGAAATGCAATTAGGGATACTCAATCCCCAAGCAAGGAATTACATCCACCTAATGTCATTTAGAGATCTAATTACACCATGTTAAATCAATTGATATATTTTTCAATACTATTCACAATTGGGGAGAATCAAGTCTTATGTAATTAACTACTTCCACCTAATATCAATCAAGGAAATTTTCACCCCATGCAAGGAATTGTGACCATCTAATGTCCATTGTGAATATTTTTTCCGAATTGTAAATATATTTTTATCAATCAAGTATTTTATTCAATATAATTTTAATTAAGATTAATCAGTCTCTATGCAAGGAATTCCTTCAACATAATGTCAATTAGGGCTTTGATAACACACCATATTATACTAGTTGAATATTTAGTTCAATCCACTACACAATCAGGGTAAAATGAGCCTTGAGAAAGGAATTATGTCCATATGATGTCAATTGGGTCTCTCATTTCATACCATATTATAAAAAACCAATTATTTAGTTTATTTTGATATGTAATTAGGGCCAACCAAGTTCCATCCAAGGAAATATGTCCATCTAATATCAATTTGGGATCGATTGGCTTGATTACACATCATATTGGGATCAAAGGAATAATAAATTTATTCATAGTTTAATACATATGTAATTATTATTTAATGCTATCAAATCTTGATAATAACATTGGTCCCAAACAACAACCTTAATCAATCAAACTTTGATCTTAAGACTACTAGACCTAATGGCTCCTATTCAAGTTTTAGCGTGTTGAGAATATATAATGTGATCGTGTTGCTAACATAGTTAATAACATGATCACATTACTAACATGATCACATTATTAATGAAGTCACTGTATTTGAATTTGAATTCAATTCCTATGGATTTTGGCTCAAGAATTACTTGGATTCTCAAGCCAAAGGCTTGGACTATCAATGTACAGCTGAGTTTTGAAATGTATGATTAAAAAAATTAAGCTTTGATTTCTAAATAAACTAATAATTAAAATGTGAAAATTCAAAAACGTAATACCTCTAGGATAATAAAATTTTCCTCTTTCCAAAAATATGATATTTATAATTTTTGGGCTAATTTAAAGTTTCAAGGTATGTTGATTTCTAACTATACATTTTCTAGGCCACTACATGCCACAAACATAAATTCATATACATGTTAATGTATTTTATCTTTCGTTGATCCAAGTGAAAAATAAGTTATATGGTCACAAAATAGGCTTAATTCTATATACATTCAAAAAAAATTGATTTTTGTCATTTTAAAGCTAGTTAGGTGTGTCGTACGGATGACTATCCATTTTTGTATTAGTTTTTAGGATCTATTTATTTTCAAAATTATTAAAAAAAAAGTCTTCATTAAAAAAATATAAAAAAAATATAGGTCACAAACTAGAAGATCTTATCTAAATTTTACCTAAAGGGTTTCAAATAATATTAAATGCTGCTAAAAAAATGGTGTATCACATGACCGTCTATCTAATGTATTTTATGGAAAAAAAGTATTTCCTCTTAAAATTTTAGATGTTTGACCTAGTTATAATTAACCTTTTTTTTTAAAAAAAAATAGTGTTTTGGAAACTAGACTCAAAATGCTACGTTTCATGTTCTTACACCAGCGTCAAATTCAGAGTATAGATATCTCAAATTATCTATAGAATCTCAGATATCTAAAATTTTAGGAAAATCATGTCCATGGGCATGCCACTTTTTGTCTCCAAAATTTGTGTACTTACCTATACCTTGTTTAGGTTTCATTGTATTTAACTTTCCAATTTGAAAGTTTTTAGTCCCACTAATTTATAAAATCAGGGTGTGAGGAATTCATTCCCCACTTCTTTGAATTCCATTTGTATTTTCTTTACCTCCCCATCTAGATGATTTTTCCCTCATCTACAACAACTTTGTCCCACTCCTTTTGGATAATAAGTTCAAGTATATATAATCAAATGTATAAAAGGCGTTCTTTATTTCACATGAAAGGCTTAAAGAAATAGAATTTTTAAAATAAAAAGAAAAAGAGGCATATCCAAGTAAAAGTGTTCTTCCTCAAGCTTCATAGTGTTACCTTTGGATTCTTTTCTTCACTCAAGTAAAACCATACCCAAATTATAATAGGAAAATATACTCAAATCTATGTTGAACATATATTTATCTATAGTTTGTAACTTTCTTAACCATTCTAGTTTTGGAAGAGTAATTTTTATCAAGATGAATGCTCAGCATTTTCATGTCCCTTAGATGGTTGTTTTATGAAAGACTTTTTATATAAAACCATCACTTTCCATAGTTCTAAGAGGTCTTCATCATCCTAAAAATAATAATAGTGGTAATTTTAACCCACCTTATTGCTAATGAAACAAGACTCTCTCCTCTAGCTCTTTACTATCTGAGTAAAGGAACATATACATAATGGTCACACCACACCCACAAAAATAAAACACAAACAAAACTAACATCTTTGTAAATATGTTAATAAACCTTTTACAATAAAATAGATAACCTATTTCAATACCAATCTAATCCATAAATTAGGTGGAAATTCCATATTAAATTTCAACAACATGGACCCTTTCAATTCAAGGTGTTTCCCTCAAGTTATATATCACAAAAAACACCTAAAATATTATTTTAATATGTATTCCATCTCTTAAGACTGCCATATACATCATATAAAAGAATATATCCATAGTCTAAACATTTTCACTACTCCATACATGAATTTAATGACATGTTTGCATAGAGGTGTGATGACAAACATCAAGTTATCTAACCATATAAATGACTCTTGATCTCTTTTAAATGTTTGTGTATTAACATAATTGCAAGGAATGTAAATATATAAAAAAATGAAACAAAGATAATAACCACAAAGAGAGATAACACAAGACATATCCTGGATAAACTCAATGTGATAAAACTATTGAAAGAGTGAAGCCATGATTACTCATATCTACTATGTTTTGTAGTTGACAAGTTTTTCTACTTCTTGAGCTTACAATAAAAATACACTCGTAATCATATTTGTAGTGTTATTTGCAAGATTTCAAAGAAAACTACTGAACTCAACCTTTTTTAACTATGTAGTATTCACTCCATCACCTATAGATAAGAAAAAATGAGGAAATAATAACAATGACTCAAATATTCCCATATATAATATGAATCCAAGAAAACTACATCCCATTTCACTTGTTGTTCTCCTCTATTCTCTCTTCTAATCTGCCTTCTAAAGACCTGTATTTAAGTTTGCATAAACCTAAAATCTAACAAACAATTAAATAAAACCATTAATAATCTAAAACACTAAAAACATGGCTCACATTCTTGTGGTCATGGTGAAGCTTCAGAGTTCAATAGTCAAGCTCCAAACTTCAATAGTCAGTTCCCGAGTAATTACAAGGCTTTGAGTTGGTCAACTTGAAACAGTCATAACTTTTACGTATGACCTCGAAATAAGGTGCCATTTTTTTTAACATGTATATTTTTTAAAGAGGAGTACAAATATGTGACTAAAGTTAATTTTAGATCCAAACATATGTTATTTTAGGCCGTATAACATAAATTAGAGTTTTTTAGGCCTTGACATTTTCTAAATTACTTATTTTTTAATAGCTAATTATTATACAAATTGATATGGATGATAAACATGATCAAATTTCTGATCATACTTTTGTTTTGATTGTGGAAAGGAAGGGATCTAACCTTGTTTTTATTAGTGTTGATCTATAATAACTACATAAAGAGATCCATGGTTGATGATGGGGCAAACATGAGCATTATCCCCTTCTATTAATTACCAAAACTTAGTTACAGAGAGACTAATTATTTAACATATCACAATACCCATTGAGTATATGATAGTCTTAAGCCCACCTTAATAACAACCATTGTGCTTCTAGTCACTCTAGGTCCCAAGACTATTTTAATGGACTTCTATGTATAAGATGACAATGACTTCTTGGTAGGAAAGGGAATTCAAAAAATAAAATTAGGGGTAGGATCATAAGACTATTAGAGAGCTATTTAGAGCTTCATTTCCTTCCTCCCCGCACATAACCTATCCTTTGATTCTATCATCTCATAATCCATAGTAATAATATTTTTATTTTGGTTATTCCTTATTGATTTCCTTGTCGGCCTCAAAAGGCCATGATTTATCCTTCAACATTTGTCCTAACACTTATAATGGCACTATGTCAAATATCATCATTCCCTATTTTCATATCCACCCATCTCTTGTCATTATTCAAAATATCATCATTATGTAATCATCCCTACTTGAGGTAAGGAATAACAATAACAAAATCATAATAAAATCCTAGGTTCTCACCTTATTTCACACATTTAATATATAATAAACTCATAACACCCTTAATGTTTTTATATATACTTGGGTGGTGTGTTTTCTTTATGAATGTTTATTTGATTGTATGTTTTAAATTTGTTTATGTCCTTTACTTATATTTCTAAACGTATATGTTTTAACTTGTTATATTATCATGTCATTGGGGTAATGAACATAACAACATGATGAGACCATGGCCATATAAATACCATTAGTACATCTTACATGATGTTATTTACCCTTTTTTTTGTTTTGTGTGTGTTAAGTCTTCCTTTATACTTTGGGACAATGTCATCATGATCACATGAATTCCATGGTGCATATTTTCTAATGCATCATTAAAATTAAAATTAAAATTCATCGACCCTCGTAAAATTAAAAGTCATCCCTTCATCTTATAACATATACATATCCCATCATCTAACTACCATGACCCACATCTTATCATCTAACACTAACAACACAACCTCCCTATCCTCATATAAATAGTATGACATTATATCATGTGTGGGAGGATAAATATCCTCAAATTATGTACAACAACAACATGGCACAGGGATAATCATAATCAATATCATCTCATTCATTTGATTATCATTAACCTATATCATACATCCATGAAAACACATGGCCTCATCCAAAAAACATAACATACACATATCCCACATAATAATCAAAAAGTGAAATCACAATACCACATATAAAAATCAAAAACCATTTTCATCACATCTAATCTACTCTATATTCCAACACATGTCATGATCTCAAATCATAGGATCATCTACAAAAAATAAAATATATCATATCAAACACAAAATTTATAACATCACATGTTATACATAAAGTCACATCATATATCTCATCACATATCAACAATATCATCTGTAGTAAGTCACATACTCATTTATAAGCAAAATAATTACATAAATATCTAACATCTATATATCACATCAATAATTAAGTCCATAAATTAAGTCATATACTAATTTATAATAAATAAACCATAAAATCAAGTTCATAACACATCATCCATATACATCAACTCATCATATACATCCAAAATTCCATCATATACCCAAAATAAATAATATAAAAAATCATAATATGTCCATGCTCATATAAAAATACTATATACAATATGCATCATGAACACCCATGTGCCAAAATACATTGATGCAACAATAATTGAGTCACATGCCACTCTGGTTGTTTGGTGGTGATAGTTGTTTTGGTATTCTTGGTGGCAACTAAACATACCTATTAGATGCCATAGAATGGCTGAAACCTCTTGAGTGGCTACTCTCCCTATAGAATAATGCCCTCTGGCTAACTAGAACATCCTAATCATATAATGACATCCAATACTTTATCTTTTAGTTATTCCATGTTATTTTTGTCTCTATCTTGCTTAGGCATTGTGCCCTTAGTATTCTTTATGCATAACATCTATCCATCTCAACAATCCATGCTTGCACATCCCTTTGATGAAACTATTTCTATAGTTGTGTTAACTAGTCATGGGTAGCCTATAGTTGTGTCACTTGTCCCTAAAAGGTAGTAATTTGGGCATCTTGATACATTAGTTTGATTGAATGGTAGTTAATGGTGACACCTGAGTCCTCAAACTAGAAATATCTATCACATGCATAGTCATATCTATAAATAAGTTATCCATATAACCTTAAGAGTCAGTCATTTGTAAATGCAAACCCACTATTCACCTCTCCAAACCTGAAATCTCCCCTATCTTAGCTTGGACCTTTTCCTATAAACTTTTAATACATATCTAGTCCTCAATATATCTCACTAGTGTAAACAACTCTCCATGATCCCCCTATAAGCTATAGCAGTGCATGTAATGTTTGTAGTAGGACCTATAATACATGTGTCTAGGACCAACCTCCTCCTCATCTATCACCTCCCTATCTATCTCCATCACCAGCCAAATCACATCTCCCTCCTTTGTCTCTATATATTCTCCTACTTTGTCTTGGTCATAAGTCTAATTATGCTCTCAAACAAAAATGTCACTCCAAAATCAACATCTTCCTACACAACCCCTTCATGCCACTATTTTGTAAAATATCACAACCCTTTGGGTAATATCATACATTTTCATTGTGAAGTCCTGTCTTGCAATCATTTTCTATGAAAATATATACTAAAATGATCTTCAAATTGTGGTTTATGGTTTGATTTAGCTTCAGCAATGTAGTATTTGTCTTTAGCTTTATATCAATAGTTTATCTTTTCTACATGGTGTTTTTCTATGTCTTTGTATATTCTAATCCATGCAAGTGCTCTTTGATACTATGTACAACCAAATGACGTTGGTGTATATCATTTATGTTCTTTGCCTTTAGTAGGTTTATGATATAAATTTATTCATCCTTCCTCAAACTATTGTATTTTCTATCTCATCATATAATATATCATGGTCATAATATTTTGGCCTCCAAAATAAAAAATGGCATGCATAAATCCATTAAACATCACACAAAACCTTGTACATGTAACAATTAGTCTTCATCTCAAATGTACATTACTCCTACATAATTTTTTCTTCACCTTAACCTAACCATGTTACTTTGTATGGCCTTGCATGTAATTTTTACACCAATCCCAACTTCCTCAACATCTTTTTTAATAAAAAATTATTCATGCTTCCAATATCCACCACAACTATAAAACATTTACCTCTTATCCTGCATTATGTATATAAAAAATGTCTCCACTACCTCTCATGTTTTATATTTTCTTTGACCTTTAAGACTCACTTGGATGCCAATAAAATCTCTCCTTATTTATACTCATCTACATGATGTTACATATTATTTGATTATATTTATAATACTTGAATACCATAGATATTCAATATTAAATTTGGATGTGACTAATCTCTCTTCTTCCTAATTCAATTTCTTTCATGTTGGATCTTCTTCTTCATACTCACCCTCTTTTGATTCATTCCTTGTATTTTTCACATCATCGCCTATAATGAATCCTATTCTTTTATTTTCCTCCACTATTCCCAACTTTATTCACTTAACTCACATCAATTCCACAATGTCATCAAGCATTTTGGCCATATTCATAGCCATCACATCCACTTGCCCTACTCTTATTAGTAGCATCTTGAATTTTTGTAACCTTCAAACCTAATATTCTGCCTTTTAAAAAACTATACAAATCTCTCATGTATAATCCTTTATTCTCTACCCACCTTTATAATTATTGGAAAACACAAACTAAGTTCTCTCAACCCAAGAGTTGTTTATTTTCTTTGATGCCAAATAATGTAACCACATTTAGGAGTTTAAATAAACAAATATGACTTGTACCATCCAACTCATAATTACATAACAAAAATTCACACAAAAACAACAAATTTTATTACTTTAAAACATCAAAATTATTTTGAAAAAAAATATCCATACAATTGAAACACAAATAACCTCATAATAGCTCATTAGATTATATATAACAATCCAACAACACAATGTAGTCCTGAATAACTCAAATCCAATAGTCTCTCTAGAATGTGTGCACATGTCTAATTGTAGTACTCCTTGAAATTGTACACCATACTATTTATCCCAAATTGGGATTGGCTATATTTGAAAATGTAGGTGGTGTGGTTATATAGACACACAATTCATCCATTTTACATTAATTCCTCGAACAACCCACTAACATTATTTAATACTTGTTAGTTTGCAAAAAAGTATATATGTGTATTATACATCAATGAAAATAGAGCACATTACAACTTAATACAACATGGCATACAACATCAAATGAAATATTAAATGATTCCCATGTATCTTTCCA
The DNA here is from genome assembly GCA_037957365.1 of Torreya grandis. Classification (NCBI taxonomy): domain Eukaryota; kingdom Viridiplantae; phylum Streptophyta; class Pinopsida; order Cupressales; family Taxaceae; genus Torreya; species Torreya grandis. The sequence goes on along the minus strand of JARHVA010008016.1, from coordinate 100,374 downwards.
TGATTCAATGTATTAAATATAGCAACTCCTTCCCAATCCATGCCACAAGAATATATGCACCCAAAGCAAATTACACACAAGACAAGATACATGAAAGTTATAACATCACAAGACTAAGTCATAATACTTCACAATCATAAATGTGTTAGAAATCACTTGTGCCATGACCTTCGTATCTATTAAGAACCTTACCACACATTACTGCAAGCTCTCCAAATGACTCACAAATCATCACCATATGTGCTTGGTGAATAACCAGTCCTAATATTTTTACATATAAGAACCTGCCTATTTAGTGACCCAAATGAAGGTTATGACATTTTATAAGATGTAATAAACTTCAAAATTTGTTTTTCATATCTATGCAATGATGTACACTACTTATTGCACAAAGTTATTTTATGTTTATTCCAATAAAAAACATATACAATTATTCCCAATAATAGACACACATAGAATTACAACAATAAATATATGGGTGCTCGTGGCCTATACAAAATATGTGCATACTCAAAAGTGGAAAAAAAATAATGCTTGACCAATTTTTATCAACTAATTATTTATTAATATGATATTACACATGAACCTAGATGCTTTTACATTATATTCTTGGTTTAACATTAAAGCCTTATATTCTCAAGGTTTAAGATCATGTGAAATGATGGTTACTCAATCTTATTTCATATAAGTCATGAATTGAATTCAAGTCTCATCATTTTCTCTAGGATTAATGATGTATCCACAATTTGATGTCTAATTTAAGATATGCATTCTATCATACAACCCAAAATTACATAATATAAATTGAATTAATAGTAGTTAACTTTATTACTTCAAAGCATCATATTCAAATTATTTCAAATTTAATTTGTGATGTGATCATATTCTCAAGTTTTCACATCATGCCAAATGATGCTTGCTTGAGCTCATTTTATGGAAGTCAAGAAATAATTAAAATTTTCATATTCATAAAAAATTAAATATGTTTTTAAAACATCATATTTAAAAATAAATATAAATAAATAAATAAAAATAATTTTATAATATGATCATATTAATATGAGGTGTCAAATTTTCAAGGTTTAAGTTCTTACCAAATGATGGATACTTTACTTCATTTCATGGAAGTCAAGAACTGACTACAAGTCTTATCATATCCTCCAATTTTAAGGTCATGCCAATGATGGATACTCAGGTTCAGCTTGTTGAAGTCAAGAACTAACTAAGTCTCATCATATCGAGAAAAATTTAAAAATATTTTTTTCGTGTGGATGTGTTTACCTTCAAAATCATGAAACTTCTTACATTACATATGCAATACTTATCCTTTGGAAGGAATTGATTCTCGATCATCCCTAATAAAGTGATGATGCTCTCAACAAGAAGCATTACTTCACATACATAACTACATAAATTTAATTATTCTCTTCTATTTAAACTTTTTTTTGGTTTGTTTTTGAAATGATTAATTTTAATTATTCTCTTTTATTTAAACATTTTTTTTGGGTTCATTTGTGAGATGATCAAATTACTTATGCAAAATATTTTCAGGTAAAGCAAAATAAAAATTTATAGTATAATGCAGAAAAATCTAACACAATTAATATTTTATCAAAAATAGTTTTCTTCAACCTTCACACAACCCTCAAATAGAATATAGTGTGAAACAAAAACATTTAAGTTATTCATTTAGCTGCATGTATAAAACATCCTTTAAGAAAGCAAGCCATTAACAATATATAAATATTTGAAGTATGTAATTTGTTTTTACTTAATCTTACAAATATTATTTTTTTAATGAAGAAATAAACAATATTATATTATATAAATATTCCTTTTTAATTAAGAAATATACAATATTACATTATATAAATATTAATTGTATACAAATCAATTTGTACTTAACATTAATAGTTTCTTTTATTATTAATAGTCCATTGGTAGCTGACATGGCTAGTTATTCCTTTACCACTCTTGTATTAATCACTAGAAGAAAGAAAGGGTACACTTTGGATGATTTAAAAAGAAGTTAAAGGGAGAGGGATTGTTTATTCCCAATCAAATTGATGTAAAATGGGTATAACATGTAGCTATTGGACTGATGGTGATATCAAAATAGAATATTATTTAATTGAAAGATCCATCATATTACTATTTATGGTTGTTTGGCCATCTTAGACACTCCTTTGGGAGAATTTGTAATTAAATTAAAAAATAAAATAAACACTCTTGCAATGCAATTTAGGTAGTTTAAGCACTTACAAAATAAGAATTTGCTTAAAATTATTACACAAATCAAAGTCCATCGAATACAATGGAATCTTACAATTAGAGAAAATGAGTCTATCTATCTACATACAATACTGAACAAATACAAGAGAAGGTGCAAATTTATTTCTAGCAAACTTAAAAAAAACTTATAAGCCTACATCTCTACCTTAGAATAGCTTCACCTCCAACCCTCACACTTTCAAACCTAGAAATTAGGTTCTGTTGTATTTCTTTTTCGATGATGTTCTCTAATGTTTTTCTATGGGATGCTTGAATTAAAACAGATTTCAAACTTCCTATAAATTATGTCACTAACATCTAAAAATTTTATAATATTAATTACTTAATATTTTTCTTTTAAATTTTAACTTTGAATAGAAAATAAAAAAATTATTTTATTTTATTTTTAAAACTGAAGTATTAACACATATAATTATTCAATGTTTATAAAAAAAATAACTTTAATATAAAATAAAAATTGGAAGTGGTTATAATCCTCATAGTAATCTTACCTTTATCTAGAGACTAGTGGGAATTCAAACCCAATTCCATCAAACTACCCAAAATTGGCAGTGTTTATGATCCTTATAGTAATCTTACCTTTTTTACAAGCACTAAGTAAATAGAGTTGTGCACTATTGGTAAAAATATAATGGATTATATTAATGTCACTGAGAATGAAAATGGAGAAATCTTGAAAATATTTGTGTTTTTATCTATTTACATATGCCATCCTACATCAGTCAATCAGATTCTATAGAAGAAATGTTTCATTGAGGAAGCATTTTTAATTTCAATTCTAATTTCTGTTGAAGTCATCTAATTACATTTCATATAGTTAAAGTAGCCAAAATTTTAATCTAATTAGTTTTAGACTCATTTAAATTGACACTCAATGCATTCTTTATGTTTTAAGAGAAGCCATTGTACACTTGACATAGAAACAGTATAATGAAAGCTATAGCTTTTATTGATAGATGGAACATGTCACTAAAATTTGCATGTATATCAACTAGAGCTTTGTTAAGACCATCACCTAAAATATCCCATCAATTCCTCTCACCAACACCACCCAACTAATCCTGAAATATTTTACCACTTTCATGCTCTACATGGCCTTTCTCTTTCCTACTACTTCACCATTGTTCAAATTTAATGTGAAACAAAATGTTTCCTCCCTGTACAACTCATTGACATATTGTTTGAAGAAATATACAACTTCATTTTTGACTATCACCTAGATTTAAAATATCAAATTATTTTTACTTAATACTTGGTACACAAAATGTAATATGAGATTAGTGTCCATAACTTTCGAGTCAAGTACAACTGTCAATTTACATTGTCTAACTTTTAAAAACCTATTTACCAAAACATAAAATTACATCTCTTTAGTGTAACTTACATCTCTTCAATGACAACCCTCAAGGAAAAGTTCTCTTTATTAATGTTTATTAAATAAAAAAAAATTCAACCAAATAAAACTTTTAAGTATCAAAAGGGTTGTAGTCTAATTAGTACAAATGATGGTAAAGAACATTGTCATGCCATCCAATAAGTTATTGGTATGGTAGTGTCTATCAATCCTTTTCACATGTACTAAAAATACTTGGAAGGATAAAAATGTTTGCCCTTTAATAAAAAAACAATTTGTGGATGGTGGTTCATTCATTGCTGAAGTTGTTTGGTTCGCAAAGATCCCACCAAGGATTAGTTTTTATTGTATGCAAAATATGACATGGTAATATAATAGATATGAGGCTAAGATCATACACAAAATAAATTTAACATAATGGATACCCATCATATCTCATATCTTAGCCTAAGATGACCATGTAAAGTATTAGAAAAATAATTTGGTTTAATCTTCAATTTTTTTTTGATGAAATATTTCAACATCTTAATAATATAAGTAATTCAAAAAAATAATAGGTGGTATGAAAGCACACCTTGAGTCATACTAGGCCAAGAATAGGGACAAGCAACAAAAATAAGAAATAACAGTAGGTACCACCTAAGAAAAAGGCATCAAAACATCAAATAGAAAACATTTAAGCTTTCAAAGTAAGGCTGAAAGTGGAGGATCCATATCATTTGGACCCCAACTTGAGCTAGACAAGTCATTTTCATCTAGAATTGCCTCCCAACAAAAATCTTGAGAAGCATCCTAATCATCTTCCTATTATTGAGTAGGAGAAATGGAAAGAGAAAGGTTGGGGAACTTACCCAACATGTGTGTCTGACCTCTAAGTGGTGCTCCTAAAGCATCTAGATGTAGAGGAGGAGGGGGAAGACCCCAACCATCTTGCCTAATAGGGGAAGGAAGTAACAGCTACCACCCTCATTGATATCTATGAGGACACATGCATTGATATAGATTGGTAGTGTGAGAGTGGCACTAAGACTGGTTGTGTCAGTGACCACCTTGAGGAGGAGGACTAACCTTTATTCCTACAATTTTATCCCTGTGCAAAGAAGGAAAAATTTGTGCCATACCAAAGGGAGCATCTCCCTACTGATTGAGAAGGTCCTGAAGATGGCCAAGCTCTATGGAAACTTTACTTGCCTACAATTGAATTTGGAAAAGCACATTAGAAATCATGGAAGATTTGCTCAAAGCAAAAAAATTAAAATTTGAAGAAACATTGACAAACACTATATTATTTATTTCTTTCCATAACTAAAATAGATTCTCCACTCTGAAAGTATACCAAACTTGGGTGTATTTAAAATTCAAGGTAGGTTTATCTCCAAAAAGTATATGATTTCAGTGAAATAACTTAGGATTGAAAGGCTCAAAAAGGTTATGAATCCACATCCAGACCCATTGGACTTTGGAGCAATGCTAGAAAAGATGAGGGAGCATTTTCATATGGCCATAGAAATGGCATTTGGGGATGGAAATTCCTAAATCCACAGATCATCTACCTATAGGAAGGCCCTAATACAGAACACATCAAGAGAAATAAACTAACTTAGGCTCTAAGAAAGCCTCCCAAATAGCATGAAAATGAAATTACTAGGTATGAACTGAAGAATGAAGACCCCAATGAGAGTTAAGCTTGTATGCCATAGGCACGTGGGGAGTAAGCCACCCATAGCCAAGTCAAAAAGTGTAATTACAAAATAGAGTTTCAACATCCCACTTTCAGTCCTTCCACCAGGGATGAGCGGAAGTAACACAAATTTTATGAAGCATTGAAGGTGGAACAACATTAAAGATTTCTTCGTAAAATTATCTATTTATGTTGGCTAATCAAAATTTAGTTTTCATGTCCTTCCATGAAATACAATAGCAAGATTAATTACAAAAGATGTCTATAATAGTATTAATGTCTCTAAGAAACAATTTGAGAGCATTGATCCAAGGAACCTTGGCCAGAGGGACTTCATTGAAATTAAAAACTAGTAATTGCCATAGTCGAAACATCTAAAACCCTTAGATGTAAGCACATATAGGTTAAGTGCCCAGAGGCATCCTAAATAGATCCAAACAATCCAAATTATTAAGAGGTAACTCCATTAATAGAGAGGATGGACAAGACATCTGAAAAAACCATCTAGATTGTTTGAATGAAATTTGGCTCAAATCCTAGGGCTTTAGGCATGGCCAAGATGAAAGGCTATTCAATATGTTCATAATCATTTTTAACGTCAATTTTAATGAACATAGATTTTTGATTAGATCTCCTAGCCCAGTCCATTCCTTCCCAAACCATAATGATATTGTCTAATATATACCTAATTCTGATGAATCTTATTTGTTCAGGGTAAATGATGTGTGGAAAAGGATTACACAATCAAAACACCAATACTTTAATGATGATTTTGTATGAAACATTCAGGAGGATGATTAGTTACTAATTATAGATCAACTTGGGATCCCCTTGTTTAGGTATGAATTTAATGTTTCATTTATTTATATTCTTCCCTAGAGACTGTTTGGGAAAGGATTTTTGATAGACATGGAATAAGTCATAACCCACAAGATCTTATAGGGTTTTATAAAATTCACAAGGGAAACCATCAATGGATGGGGCTTTATCATTTTCCATGTGAGCCATTATTTCTTGTATATCATCCACAGTGAGGATCCTATTGTAAGCTACTCAATAAGTGGGACTGAGTTTTCAAGGCACTATTACGAGACACTGCTGAAGGGCTATGTCACCCTTTGTGGAGTATGCTTGAGCTTTAAACACCTATTGATAATGGTGGACAGAGGTTTGAACAATATGTATTGTCTTTGATAGTCTCCTACCAACATTAGAGATAGCCTAATTTGTTGCTTCAAATTTTTAGCTTGAAGCATTTGAAAGAATTTTTTAGAGGCTTTGGCCCCTATCTTGAGCCAATGATGTTTAGGTTTGATTTGAGCTCCCTGAGCATTGTAACTATCCATAATCCTAATGTGATGTCGTAAAGAAAAGACTCAGACTTGCAAGATCTCATTGAAGGGATATTTTTGTAGGGCTAAAGTTGTATGGGTAATCCTGAGGAAGTAGAAGAGTAAGAGTCTCATATAATTTTAGTAAGTTGATGGCCATAGATTCTCAAAAAGTGAGAAGTCCTTCTGATGGCATCAATATATCAGAGAATCCAACTAGAATCTTAAGTCAGATGAGGATCTAGATTCCAAACTCTATGAATGTGCACCATAGTGGGCCCATGCTTAAGCAAGGAGGTGTTCAAGAAAAATTAGGTTTTATGAACTACCATGTCACTCAAAACTGAATGGGTGAGTGATCAGAATCCCCAAAATTTGGTAGAGCCTGTACTAGAGGAGAAAAAAAATTAACAAAAGAAAAATATGATTGAGCAGACATCATTCCTTGATCTAGGTGGTATAAAATTTAAGCAGGGTCATCCTTGAGATTACTCCAGGTGTACCACACTCTATCTACAGGCTGATGGATTAAATTTGGGTCATAAAAGCACTATTTAGTGCACATATAATACCATGCCTCCCTTTCACCAACTACCTAGTGCATTGGTAGATGGCCCACTTTATCTTTGGGTGACATGACCATAATAAAGTCACCACAAATGACCTAATGAGCATCTCGAACGTCATCTATAATCCATCACCATAAATGAGTATGTTCAATCATATCATTCAAATCATAAATATTAATAAATACAAAGGAATGTCTTTCAATGTTGAAAAAGACCCAAACTAATTGGCGAGTTCCTAACATACCATGTGATTGATTTATAGAGGATACCTCCTACATGGGAAGGGTTGGCAAAATGAAACAAAAGAAAAACCTTGGTCATATTTTGGACGCTCTCAAGTTTTATGTCATGACCTGCGTAGTGGGCTTAAACACAGGGTTTAAGCATACTTTCAAAGGGAATTAGACTGAAAAATAACCTATCAAATAGAACTGTTCTAGCCATTGACAAGTATATTTAAATTTTGTAATGGGTAAAATAACATTAGGTTCTAAAGAGTTACCTCGTAGAAGACCTTTGGTACAAACTTATTCGAGCATTTGTAGGGGGGCATTGCTTGATGCTTCGTCATTCTCCTCCGTAGTTGAATCAATCGAGAGAGAACGAAGAGAAGTCATTGAATAGATTGGCCTCTCTCAAAGGCAAGAAACCATAAAAGGAAATAAATGTTAGTCCCACAAGTAACCTCACAAGGGCCACAATATGCAAACAAGCTGACTTGACAGAAAATCAAGCACTGATTCAATGACTCGCATGGAGGTAACCCTAGCAAAAACAAAAAAACCTTACTAATCTTCAAATTCAAAAATATGATTCGTCTACTTTTACAAAGTGATTACAAAATTTGAAATGAATAATAGTCGAAAATAGTGCTTTTCAATTAGTTAACTACAAACCATAATTGAAAATATTAATTTAATTTTGTAAAATACAAACTATGTATCAAATGATTTTGCACCATAAAACATTACGAAAATCCTAGTATAAACGAGAGATATGCAAGCAGGTGGATAATGCAGGAGTGTTTGGTAATCGTAAATAATTTAATCGTTTTGTTTACCTCGGATTATATTCATTCCTCGTATCTTCCATTAACGGCTAAGTCAACAAATATGTTTATCCCACATGTAGCCAGGACAGAGTAAATGGAAGATAGCGTGTTATAAATGGTGAAGGAAGACAGTCTGGGAGATATACTTATCTTGGCCTTTTAGATGAGGTTAAGTGTTATATACGTTCTTATCGAGTTTAGATCACGGATGGCAGTAAAATGAAGAAATTGTAAGGGGTGCTAACCTGTGCCAAACCTTTACCAACAAATGGGAGAAATCTTCCCATGACATTCGGTGAGATGAAACATTAGCTGGATGTTGAGATGGTCATGCCTTCGCCGAGGCGTACTGCCAGAATTATTATGACAATCCTAAAAGGGAGTTGGACTCGGCACGCTACAAAAATGCAACTCAAGAGAAGGCAATTTCAGAGAATGCATTGCTAAAAGAAGACATTGAGTTTTTATAGAAGTGGAGTTTTGTTTCTCGAACTTATCTTTTGCCTTAGATGTGACGCTTTACTGTTCAGATGGTTCAAAATTCTACGCCCCCGGTCTCCTTCTGGTAAGCTTTCTGGTTTCCTTTTAAATATCAAAGTTATTAATAAATTAAGTTAAATATAGCGTTCTATGTGTGTGAAAGCAAACCGTTCGGATGTTTTTGGGGCTATGTTTAACATGGATATGAAGGAAAAAATAAGGAGAAAAGTATTAATAGAGGATGTTTCTGAAATTTTTATATGTCGCACAAGTCAGTCATAAAGATATGTATGCCCATTATAACGAGCTTCTGAAACTTGCTTATCTTTACTAAGTGAAGTTGCTCCTCCAAAAGTTGGCTTTGTTTATTGTTGAGTATGTCCTCAAAAAAGAGACCGCCATTGAACTGATAAAAATTGTGCATACATACGAGCTCGAGAGGCCTAAAGAGGCTGCTGCTCACAAGGTTGCGAGTGACACCGAAATGTTAAACATCCTTATACAGGAGTTTGTTAGAATTCTGTATGCATATTCTCTCCAAGGAATAAATATGGAGTGTATATAATGCAATCGCATATTCGTGGGTGATGAAAGGTACTAGTTTAATATTTATCTTATTTATTAATTTTATTGTTATAGTACCTGCGTTAATATTGTTTTCCGCTGGGCAGATTAATTCTAATGGCGAGTCGTGGGCAGTGAATAGATTTTTTTTTGGCAGTGGAAATATACTAATAGTTTTATGTTTTTTCTCATTGTTACTAAAAAGTGATTATTGTGAATGCCTTTCGTCCAATGAAATGATTTTTTTTCCATTATTAACTTGATAACAAAGTTAAATTTTTTATCCTTTGCAATGCAGTTTATAGCCTACTCTTCGATACGGGGTGTGGAGGAGCAATGCCTTCCACTATTGTTATAGGGGGTCAAACTTTTGTTTGTAAGAAGACAAATTCGATCAGATTCTCTTTTTAAAAAGAAAGTTCTATTGGTGTTTTTTCATTCTAATTTTAGGAGGAGAAATCCTCTTTGTACTTTGTCAATTAAGCGTATTTATCTTTGTGGAGTTCGCATATAATTCATACACTAAGTTCATATATAATCTATAATTTTAGAAAGTAATAAAGTTTGATATCTTGCACCATAAATGTGTAAGTTTTTATCATGTAAATCATGTGTTTTTAGTCATACATGTTGGACAATTTGTTTGTTTAATTATCTCTATTATTGAATTTTGTTATTCTTTTATTGCTATAGAGTGTGTGGTTTCCTAAAAAGTGGTATCAGAGCGAGGTTACTCTTATTTTACAACAACTGTGTTCTAGATTTGAGGCTATTGCTTGTAGCATCAAATGGAAAAAGCTACAAATACAAAGTTTGAGGTGGAGAATTTTAACGGTAAGAAAAACTTTGAGTTTTAAAAACTCAAAGCACATGATGTGTTGGTGCAATAAGTGCTACACAAAGCCCTAGATAGGAAGGCAAACAAACTTGTGACGATAAATTATGATTATTGGAAGACCTGGATATAAAAGCTCTTAGTATAGTATGATTATGTTTAGCATATGAGATTTTTTTAAACATAGCTAGAGAAAAGAATGTGGTAGGCTTATGGACCAGTTTAGGAGGCCTATATAGATGAAATCTATAATAAATTGTATTTATTTGAATAGGCAATTGTATACATTGTGAATTAAAGAAGGTATAAGAATTGTTGATCATTTAAATATTTTCGATAATCTATTATGCCAATTGACTTGTATTGGTGTTATGTACTTTGTCAAATTCTTTGGAACATATAATAACTTCAATTACCATTAGTACTATTGATGAGATTGACTATGATCCTATTGTTGGATGAGACAAGGATAAAATCTAGTCTAGAGACTTTTATGCATGAAGCTACTATTGTTATGGGAAGATCTAGAGAAAGAGGAAAATGCTCCAAAGGTATATCTAAATTTAAGTCAAAATCCAGTAAGAGTAAGGCAAAACATTGACACTACGATAAAACATGACATCTTAAGAAGGATTGTTGAAAAAGAAAAGAAGGTGAAAAGAAGGAAAAATACACCAAGGAAGCGAATCAAGTAGAAAGAAGTGAAGGTATGAGTGATGAAGTTTTATCTATTTTTAATGTTTTTTCTTATCATCATGAATATTTATTAGATCCAAGTGCTATAAATCCTATGTGTCCACATAGGAGTTGGTTTTATTCTTACCAAACCTTTGATGGAAGTTCTATTCTTTTGAAAAATAATGCTTCTTGTAAGACTGAGCAGATTGTTAGCATTAACATAAAAATGTTTGACCGTATAGTAAGGAGTTGGTTTTATTCTTACCAAACCTTTGATGGAAGTTCTATTCTTTTGAAAAATAATGCTTCTTGTAAGACTGAGCAGATTGTTAGCATTAACATAAAAATGTTTGACCGTATAGTAAGGAATCTAATATAAGTAAGACATGTGCCAAAACTTAAAATGAAATTGATTTCTTTGAGTGAATTAAATTCCTAATATTATAAGTTCACAAGTTAAGGTGGAACTCTAAAGTTAACTAAGGGTGCCTTAGTCTTAATGAAGGCACTAAAAGTTGGGAACTTTTACATATTGTAAGGGAGTATAAATATTAGTCAAGCAGTTATGGTATATAAAACAACAAAAGATCCTTCTCATTTATGGTATTTAAATTTCTGCCACATGAGTGAGAAAGGGTTAAAGGTACTAAAACATCATGAGTTATTTCCTATTTTAAGATCTTTAGATTTGGCTTTGTGTAAGTACTGTGTTTTCAATAAATAAAGTAGATAGAATTCTAGTGTAGGAATTCTAGTGTAGGAAGTCATGTAAGTAAAGGTATTGTTGACTATATTTATTCTAATGTGTGGGGTCCATCCCCTATAATTTCATATGGAGGATCATTTTATATTATTATGTTTATAAATGATTACTCTAGAAAAGTACGCGACTACCGTCTAAAAATAAAGTCTAATGTTTTTAGTGTATTGAAGTAATTTAGAGATTTGGTTGAGAAGAAAATTGACAGGTCAATCAAATGTTTAAGAATAGATAATGGATGCAAGTATATATCCTTAGAGTTTCAAAATTATGGGAAGAAATCTATGATTGAAAGGCATAAAACCACCAGCTACACACTATAACAAAATGGGGTTGTTGAACTTAGGACTTTTCTAGAGAGAGTAAGGAGCATGCTCAATAATGAAAATTTGCATAAACATTTATGGGTAGAAGTAGTGCGCATAGCATGTTGTATGAAAAATCATTCACCATGATTTGCAATATACTGTAAGATTCTTGAAGAGGTATGGACGTGTCATCCATGTGATTAATCTAATTTGAAATTGTGTTGTTGTAATGCTTATGCTCTTAATAATAAGAATCAAAGTTCAATTTTACACCCAAGATCCAATAATTACATATTTGTTGGGTATGGTGAAAGAGATGGCATTAAGGAATACAAAATGTGGGATCGTATTGTCCACAAGAACGTCATTAATAGAGATGTATAGTTTGATGAATCATCTTTTCTAAAATTAGATCCAAAAAAGAAAGAAAAATAGGAAATAAAACATCAACATATTAAGGTTGAAATCGAGACATCTTCAAATTAAGATTAAATTAGATATTTATTGTTAAGTTATATATATAGTTCCAAAAACTAAAAATATAATTTTAAGCTATGTGTTGACATTTGGACCATGTTTGCATTTTTTTTAAGTAGTCTATTTTTCTAAACAATAAGAAATTAATTATAGTAAAACATTTAATTTTTAATAGAACTCATAATTTTACTAATTTGAATATATGTATGTATTTATTTAAAATATTTAAAATAATATATATAATCAGAGGTGTTCTATATGAAGTATGCAAATATTCATCTCACATTTACTTAAAATTCTAAAGATTTTATTGTTGATTCTATGCTAGTACTTATGGGTACAATGCAAGATGCATGCACAACTGCAAGGGACTTGATGTTGTGGTCTTGTATATTCTCTACAATTTTAGAAAAAAATGTAGTTTATGCAAAAAATATGCTTTGGAGATATCAATTCTTAAAATATAAATTATTAAAATGTTTCTAATTGAATTATTTTTAGACTATGGGAATCCAATGCCGATGAATGAATGAATTAATGTCTTCAGAGGAGGGTCCAAATGATATCCTCTCTATTAGGGCCTTCGAGTGTCACTTCTATTTTGCACTACTTTCAAAGTCTAGTGCACCCCAAACCCTCAGATCAAAAATTAAATTAAATTTTAAATGGTTTCCAATTAGCTCTGCATAACCAAAATACATTGATAGTTTCCATATGTATTGAAAACCATAGATGGGGATAGTTTATTCACAAATTGTTAGTGTATTACATGCATTACAGTAGTTAGCTTTCAGTTATGCTTCTGTTAGCTTTTCACTGATCATGTAAGTGCTGATAACTACCATACTTCACTATTATTAAGCCTAGATAGGTTTAGCATAGGTGATGTTAAGTGGGAGTTAATCCATTTGTAAACTCCACCAAACAATAATGGCTTTGCCTATATGTACACTCATCTTCTCCATTCAATATAAGGTGAAAAATATTCTTTGTTGATGCTTATTTTCTAACCTAGATATTCTGGAAAATTTCTACATGGTATTAGAGTAGATCAGGGTTAACCAAAAGTCTAATATTAGAGATATACATGACCCTTCACATCTTAACAATAGGAAGCTGAGCTATAACCTAGCTGCAAGCCACATAGCCTACATGTTGCTCTCCACAATCAATTGATGGTGTTCCAATGTGGGATGATCCACACACACCATTAAGGTTCCATGCCATACATGCCATTTAAAATACTGCAATCCATTGGTATTGTGGAGTACGTGCCCTTATCAGTGGTGGATTATAGCCTCATGAATTTCATTTTGGTTCTTCATGGCCCTGTGCTCCAATGCCCTACTAGTCAAGCCTCTTCTACTTGCCAGTTAACCTTTCTTAAAAATGATCTACATGAATGCTTGAGGGTATCAGGTTCTAATCTCTGTCAGAAAGAATATCATTTTTATATTGTGTTAATTTTAGAAAGATTATGTGTCATATTCACCAAATGATAGTAACAAGATGCAAATCTGATGCCCTTAGTTTAAAGGAGGTAGGCTTTGAGTGATTGTTCTGGATATTTTGAGAGGTAAGATATTTGGTCCCATCAACTTGGAAAGCTCTCCTTAACACCCAATGCATCTAGATCTGGACTGCAAATCCACCCTTGATTATACATGTAGTGTAGTAATATGCATGCTAAGCTTAAATTCCTGGTCAACTGTACTTGCATGAATTATGGCAGTATCTAATTATCTTTTTTTCATTTATTTAGTGAAATTTAACTTTATATATGCCCACAATTTTTAAAAAAAAATAAAGAATGTTTTATTCTTATTTAGAATAGCTTTGGATATTTTTTTAATTAAAACCTTTTCTAAGAGGCTTTTTCAAAAAAGTACATGTAAAGGTGACTAGGTAGGTGGTTTCTCACTTTTGTTGATGCAAGGAGGTCCACAGTTCAATTCTAATTCCAACGGATGGTTACACAACATGCTTCATGCTTGACCCTAAAGAGTATTTAAATTTTTTATATGAATTTAATTAAACAGACTATTAATATTGAAAAAATGAATTTTTCTATAACTTTTGATTGGTAACTTAGAATCGAGTGCAACATTTTTCAAAAGTGTATATTTTTTCATCTTCTTTTTATTGATCTATTTTGTTGTGAGAAATATTTAGGGAGGTTGTGAGCCCTACTATTTTCTACAATGTATTTCATGCACTGATTACTCTCATCTATATGGACTCATTTTTAGCTCAGTCTGAAGTCCATCTCTAGAGCATGCACCATTATTTACCCACTCTAACATTGATTACTCATTTGGATGCATTCTCATCTATGTTCGATGTCCCTTTCATGAGCATGCTTCAGGGGTTTATTGTAGAGTATATTGTGTAGTTGTGTATTGTCTTGGTGTCTTCTCTCAATCGTGTTGACCCCATTTGAGAGAATCCAGATGAGTACAATCATTTCATCTATAGTGATCCTTATTGAGAAGGACAATTATGCTTTATAGCATGTTTATATAGAACACTTGCTCACATGCAAGAATCATAATCCATTTCTATATGGATAGATTCTTGCACTCACTAATCCTATTCAATTCGAATAGGGGGATAAGACTTGTGATAAGCTTTTTTCCATTATGTTACTTCTTTATTACCATGTGGAACATGCAGAGTGTGCATGCACTATTTGGAGCATACTATAGAGTCTTTTTGGTGATCTTGTAGAGATTTATGTCACACCTCCTCCTCTACTTCCTATTGTCTATTATGAGACTATTTTACTCTCTACTCATGCTTTTCCTTGTGTCTAACCCCCACTACAAGATGAGATTCTATCAGACCTTAGTTGTCATATTATAGATTCTAATTTCATTCTTGTACATATTGTTCCTCCTTTAGAACCTTCACACACTTGAATTTATGAGGACTTTACTAATTTCAATATGAGTACACCTATTGTGAGCATCAGTGACTCATCTCTTCCTATGGAATTCTTTCTTTAGTTTGTGAGTCATGCTCCACTGTTCACATGGACATTCCTTTATTGAATGTTCCATGTCTATCTTCTTTTCTAGCCATTCTCTCTCTTTCATTGTATGCTTCTTCATTTCCATATTATATAGTTAATCTTGTGATATCTGATCAAACATTGGCACATTTGAGTACTATTAGAGATACATTTCAACATTTTTTAGAGATCTACATCATGATTCCTATCTACAATCCACTTGAGTAGGAATTTAATAGTTTGATAGCTCGTGGTTTCTTTCTTCTAGAATGAAGATACAATAATTTTTTCAAAGTTAACTACTACAACATTCATCATGCAACATTCTGTGTATACATTCTCTCTCTCTTTTGTGGAGGCATGCATCTTTCACATTTCTTAGGATACTAGGATCATCACTATGTACTTGAGTAACTCATCAAGCATTGTTAATGGGACCAATTTTAAAGCCCATCTAAGATGTGACTAACGGGGGTGTTTAAGTGGGATTTCTATTCCCAATTTCTTTACTTTGTCTCTCTTTTGGGGGGGAGTTTTTTTTTCGAATAAGTTTTCTCCTTTTGCTCCAGTTTTGAGAGTTGCATTGTACATGGGTACCTCAGTAGGCCTTTTTGCGAGGACCCATATTTTCCTTTCCATCCACCTAAGATATGATTAAGGGGGGATTTTAATGTATTACATTCATTGCCATGGTTATATTTTATTTATTCTTCCGTTAGCTTTAAGCTGATCATGCAAGACTTGATAACTAGCATACTTTACTATGATTAAGCCTAGTTAGGTTTAGCATAGGTGATGTTAAGTGGGAGTTAATCCATTTGTAAAATCCACTATAAATTAATGGCTTTTCCTATATGTACACTCATCTTCTCTATATAATATAAGGTGAACAATATTTTTTGCGGATGTTTGTTTTCAAACCCAAAGATTTTAATGAATTTTTACATCAACGTCGCTTCTGTTTTGCACTAATGCCAATGTCTGGTACACCCCAAACCCTCAAATCAAAAATTAAATTAAATTTTAAATGGTTTACAATTAGCTTTGCATAACAAAAATTATATGATAATTGCCATATGTATTGAAAAACATACATGGGGATAGTTTATTCATAAATTGTTTTTGATATTTATGGTTATTATTATTTTGGCATACTTATGGTTACCAAAAATAGTTAATAGATAAAACTAGAGTAAATTTTGTTCATCATTAAGGATATACAATGCTTACTTAAGTGACCCACTAGTAAACAGTTTGTATGTAAATCCCAATAAACTCTTAAGTTTTCAAAATCTATGATTCAGTTTTTACCAAAGCCATATCTTATTATTATCATATTCACTTGAGTTTTGAAATATCTCCAAAATGTTATGTAGTTCATCTTAGCCAATAAGAGAAGGATTGTTTATTTAGTTTTAAGAATTTATATGAAAAAACTCATATGTTGGCCTTTACATTATAATAAAACCATTTGTATTTCACTTTTTGTTGCTCAATCAATATCCACCAATTCCACTATGCTGACTCTAAGAGATATTTAACAACACATGTCATTTGAATATGAATTGTAGTTTTCTAGAGAGTTTAACACTACCATGTTTTACCATGTGTAGTAAATTGTATTTTATGTATTTTTTTGTGTGTAAGACCTCTTATTTAATGAGGCATATGTATTTGGTTTTCTCAAGTAATAAACCCAAACTTTCATTGTCTTCAAGAAAGACTTTTTGTCTATGTTTGTATTAATTTGTAGAAGATAATGATCCTTCAGTTTGGTATTAGATCCAAAGGTGTTGAACCTGGGAAGTGGCAAAGTTGTTGGGTCAAAAGTTGGGAACAGCTAAAGAAATCATGTAAGATCCCACTAAAGTAGCAGTAGGGTTGATGGAGAGAAGTCATTAGAAGAGATCGTAGTGGTCAAAAAAGGATTTTTTTTTCCTGTGTCTAAGAAAAATCTTGATCATTGCATAGAAAAGGCATAGCCAATGCAAGGGTGTCGCTATTATTATGATCAATATTTGGTCATTGTTGAATATAGACCTACATATCATGGATTTTTGACATAACTATACATAGTTTGTAGAGCAGGTTGTAGTAATAAATAGTCTATAGATCACATATGTTGAGGATAGCATAGCTAGCTAAAGATCAGACCCAATTTTGAAGCACAACTTGGGAGAGTTATTTGTGGCTATAGCTAGGGGGATAGTGTAGCCAGTTGGAAGGAGCCAAGAGGGTACTTGATTGAAATTTATCATAAGCCAAGACAAGTAAAAGGAGATTGTTATTTTTTCAAGAAAGGAGAGATTGCTATTTACAGCTAGAAGAGTATTCATTGAAGAATTTACCAAAGTAAGTAAAGGGTCAATTTTTTTAATAACTGAAGCTTTCATCTACAAACATGGTGAGCATAGAGGGTAAGATTTGGAAACATCTGCCAATGTTTGATAGTAAAAATTATGACATGTGGATTAAGAAGATGAAGATAATATTTGTGGTGAATGATTTATGGGAGTGTGTTGTCATCATATTCATAGACGTGACTAATCTAACAGCCTATAATGCATTGTCAAATGCCTAAAGGATCTTGTTGAAGGAAAATCAGAGAAAGGATGTAAAAGCCTTGAACCTAATTGAGATAGTTATGGAAGATGCCATATAGCCTAGAATATCAATAATGAACTATTCAAAGGAGGCATAGGAGATCCTCCAAAATTCCAACTGAGGTACTAATTAGGTACAATTAGTGAAACTCCAAATGCTTAGAAGAGATTTTAAAACTCTTTAGATGAATGATGGTGAGTCCATTTCAGATTAAGCAGTCAAGTAAAAATGCAAATGTAGATAATGAGCTAATGAATGAATTTGAACACTTGCCAAACATATTCATTATATGTAATACTGTTGAGCAAAGAAATGATAAGGTTTGGTTCTTGGACAGTGATTGTAGTAACTACATGAGTGGTAATAAGAGTATTTTTTCCTCCATTAACAAGAGCATTAAGTCTGAGATCGAAATGGGGAACAATGAAAAAGTTTCAATTGTGGGCAAATGGACTATCATCATTCGCACCAAGCAAGGTAAAAGGAGAAAAATCCAAGATGTCTACTATTCTCCAATGCTAAAACATAATCTTTTGAGAATTAGACAATTGGTACAAAAATGGTAGAGAGTCCTAATGAAAAATGGAGAGTACAAAATCTTTGACATAGGTGGAGGTAATAGAATGATTTTTATGGTTCAAATGACAAAGAATTACATGTTTCCACTCAAGATGCAAACTGATCTTCCTAAGCAGATGAAGAGTATGATGTTACTATAACAAGCAACCTTGAAGATAGTCATCCAAGACACATCTAGACTCTAACATTTGAGGTATGGGCATTTAAATTATTATGGATTAAGTCTTTTTTCTTAGAAATATATGGTTAAGGGACTACCAATAATTGTATAAACTTATAGAAAATTTGTGGAATGCATCTTAGGAAAACAACATAGGCAACCCTTTCAATCAGGGATGTCTAGGAGGGCAAAAGCACCATTGGAGTTGGTGCATTCTTTTGTGTGGCCCAATGAAAACTCTCACATTTAGTAAGAATGCATATTTCTTGACTTTCATAAATGATTATAGTAGGATGACTTGGGTTTATTTCTTAAATAATAAAGCTGAAGTCTTTCAGAAATTCAAGTGGTTTAAGGCAACACCCCACTCCCCCTAATTGTTGTTGTAGCAGGGTCAAACCCATATTTGTAGGAAGTTGAATTATATATATAGAAGGAAAGTCCTAATAGCACTTTTTCACTCTATTTTTAAGTGGAGAAACCTATTTGGTACTTTTCCTATTAGGAGTATTTATCTTTGTGGAGTTCATATGTAATCTACACATCGAGTTCAAATGTTATCTATTCATCTTAAAATTAATAAATCTTGGTTTCTTGCATCATGGATGTTTCATGAGCTTTGTTAAGGTTTTACTACATAAATATTATGTTTGATCTCATGCATGTTGGGTATTTTATCTATTTAGTTATCTCTATTATTATATATTTTTTATTCTTCTATTATCTTAGAGTGTGTGGTTTCCTAACAAGTGGTATCAAAGTGAGGTTATTCTTACTTTATAGCATTTGTGTTCTATATTTGGTTTTATTTTCTATAGCATCAAATGGCAAAAGTTATGAATGCAAAGTTTGAGGTGGATAAATTTAATAGCAAGGACAACTCTGAGCTATGGAAACTCAAAGCATGTGATGTATTGGTGAAATAGGAGATGCAAAAAACCCTATATGGAAAGGAAAAGAAACCTTTGAAAGTGAATGATGATGACTAGGAGGAACTAGATACAAAATCTCTTAGTATAGTACAATTTTGTTTAACATGAGGTTTTTTCAACATATTTAGAGAAACGACTATGATAGGCTTATGGACTAGATCATAAGGACTATGCATGACAAAATCTATAAAATAAAATGTATTTATTTGAAGAGGAAGTTGTATACATTGCTAATGAAAGATACCAATATGAAAATTGTTGTTCATTGAAATATTTTTAATATTCTATTAGGCCAGTTGACTAGTATTGGTGTGAAAGTGGATAATGAAGACCATGCAGTCACCTTGTTATGTACTTTACCAAATTCATGGGATCATATCGGATCTTTCGTTAGATTCAGTACTACTGAGGAGGTTGAATATGATTCTATTATTAAAGTATTTTTGCCTAAGGAGATGAGAAGAAAATCTAGTCTAGAGACTTCTACACTTAAAGCTATGGTTGCTAGGGGAAGATATAAATCAAGAGGGAATATCTCCAGAGACATAGATCTAAGTCAGAAGCTAGGAAGAGTAAGTTAAAATTTGGGCACTACGGTAAAGCTAAGAAGAGAAATGGCCCAATCATAAAAATAAATTATAATAATGTGATTAAGATATAATTCAAAATCAATATAAAGTTGAGATGTGGCCTCTCTATTAATTGAATTTATTTAGGTGGGACTCTGAGGAGTTTGTGAATGTTGTAAGACTCGATGAGCTCCAATATTAGTTGGGACTACATGGACTTATGACCCATGGGAATATGTTTGTATAATATATATTAAAAATACTAATTAAATGTGGAAATTAATTTGATAAATGTGATTATATGATAATATGATCAAAGACCACAACCTAAGCCAAATGAGGGTTTTATATCTAATGTCCAATAGAAATATGTTTAATATTAATTTATAGATTTTTAGATGTTCTGAATTTGATGGCGGGGTTCATTTCAAATTTCAAGCAATTTGGATGAAGTTTGCTCTTGAGATCTCTAACTATAAACTTATGATCGTAACTTGGCATGTGTTTGAAGAATTAAATCATAATTAAACTATTTAGATTAATTTGATAAAATTAATTATAAATGAATTTATATAACTCTTTTGTATTAATACAACACATGTTAGTATATACTTATGTTTGACTCTGACACAATGTAATCATAATTAAACTATTAAAAAAATGAAAAAATAGTAATTACTTTAGAATACAATACAAAAGCGCGACTTTTTTTTTTTTTAATAGGGTATGACTTATATCTTAATAAATAAGATGAATTTGCAGTTTATCATTATCCAAAACAATTGGATTACCACCATTAATTTCATTTTAATATTGCAAGATAAATAATCCAATGCATTGGACCTTCAAATAACTTTATTAACTTCTTGCAGTTGACCGTCAAAATCACTATGTGCAACACCATTGAAATAAGTGTCTAGAAAGGTAAGGTTTTTATCTTTTTTGTTTAGAGGTCTAAAACAAACGGCTCAAAATTTGGCTAGAATTCGAGAGTTCTTTCCATTATAATAATAGGAATTGATTAGGAACTTTCAGCCAAAGACTTACGTTTAATCTCTTTTCTTACAATATACATATTTACGCTAGAGGTGTTTTCATTGCTGAGCACAAAGCATAAATTCGTCTGTAGATATTATCATAGACAAGGCCGGTTTCATGGACAACTATGGTTTCATGGAAAGTTTTGCAGTTAGTAACTTTGTTCCACTTGCCATAATTGATATGATTAATTATATACGTGTTTGTTTAATTTAGAGATGCGTCATGTTTATATTCTTCATTTTTCTCTACTTACTTCTTCACCGCATTTGAATTAGAATATCTGTTTGTTGGATCATGATTTCTGCCAAGAGAATTCATTTAACATTTTTCAACTTGTGCGTCACCTGTTCAGATAAAGGCAAAGGGAGAAATGTAGTAAGCCTGAAAAAACAAATTTATCAGTGCAGATTTAATTTCATTGTGTTTCTCCTTGTGTGCGCTGAGAAAAATGCAATCTTCAAGGAAGCAATATTCGAATGGGTAAGTTTTGTGATGCTAAAATTAGAAGCTTTTCTATTAATGTGATGGGTTTAGTGTGGAAACGTTTTATGAAAAGGGATAAAGGGGGTTTGTTAGCATGTTTTCTTTCATTTTCATAATTTTTTTTTAATTTTGTGAGATATCGATACAAATGTAGAAAATATGGCAAACAACGCGATCTATTGTTAGCTCTTTACGTGTGGCTACTGGGCACATAGTATTTTGTGTTAGATTGACAGTTATGTTGCCAATTCAAAATGATAAGGACCTCCATGTCTGTGTGGGTCATTTGGTGAATTTTCTTGCATCTTGAAGGTTTACTAATCCAACTCAGTTTGAGAAGATCTTGCATTTTAGTCATTCTATAGCCGTGGTGGGTTTTTAGACTTCATAGAATGTGACTTTTAATGTTGCCTGGCTTCAAGATCTTCTTATTGTGGGTTATCTGTAACTGAGGTTGATTTTATTAGAAATGGGAAAGTAAAGTGATGTGGTGTTCCACAGATCATAATGACTTTTTACATCGGAAGTTACATCCACGCATCTCAGTTTAGAAATTATTTTGTGAGAAAATAGTTGTTATAACGCACCATAGGGAATATATGAATCACACTATTGGAGGGTACAAAATGTTGTATGGGAGGATATTTAAGAGCGTGGTTGTTATTTCAGTGGAGATCAACCCAGACCTTGGAGTTACATATGCTGAGTGGTGGAAAGTCTACATAGTTTTCTCATTTTGCATGAATTTTTGTATCTTGGGATTTCCTTTTTATTCATTTTATTTGTTAATCCACTTTTATTTAAGACCCGAACTATGGAAAAAAACAATCGATAAAAAAAAATGTATCTTCCTTTCAGTCTTTTGGAAGTGTATACTTCTTATGAAATTATATTATATAATGTCCAATGCAAATAAAGAAACATGTTGGGAGTAAGCTTATGCACAATAAATTAATATAGATGAGAGATATGCTATGTGAACTTTACATATGTAAAGATAGTGACAAACACACATATATGCATGATTTTAAAAAAAAAAATGAAGTGATTTACAATATTGCAATAGGTCGTAAGATTTCATTCCATTTCATACTTGTACTATTTATTGTATGTTATAATACACACACTTGATCATGTATATAGTGTTCAACACACACATCTTCCTTGGAATAACTTTGTCTTATTCACAAACTACTAATCCAAGTGATTGACATGTGATGATACTCAACAACTTCATGTTAGATTATCAACAAAATGTTGTGAGCACTTCTTTAGTGCAACAAATAAAATCATACAAGTGCCTAAAGTGACTTAAGATAACCTTCATCGCTTGACATGTTACATAGCTCCTCACAATATCTTATTGTCAATCCACCACTATGCTCTACTTCAAAACCTTCTATAGTGAAATGAAACTGTGCAAATATCTCTGCAAAACTCTACCATCTTTACCACATACTAATAATATTGGACAAATATCTGAAACTGTACAAATATCTCTGCAAAACTCTACCATCTTTACCACATACTAATAATATTGGACAAATATCATAGGAAATCACCATGCAAACATGCAAAATTATCTATGCTTGCACACTCAATCTACACTTAATGCTTGAGAAAACTCCTTTGATCATGCAGATAGTTGATAATTCACCTACTTGATCATGCATTTGTCATTTTCACAAATATTTGAGCCTTCACCTTCTTAATCATGCACTTGTTGTTTTCTATTAGTAGCATGCCATCCATAAAATAAACTAATATTAAATATAATATAAACTATAAATATATATTTAATTTATATTAAATAGTACTATTATATATAATTATATAAATCATATTTTATATAGTTATAGATAATTACATCAGGCATAAGAACATATGAAAAATCCATATCTTAAAGAAATGATGCAATGAAGAAAAATACATAGAAGGAAAGAAATGTGAAGGTGGTTTGCTACCATAATTACATTCGTGAAACATGTTATTATTATTATTATTATTATTATTATTATTATTATTATTATTATTATTATTATTATTATTATTATTATTATTATTATTATTATTGGTAATATAATATAGTATATTGTAATAATATAAAATTATTTAAAATATTATTATTATCCTCTTTATATAATAGAAACATAAAAATGAATGTCATATTATTTCTTAACACTTCATGCCAAAAATGTGAGACAAGGTTGGTGGTCATGGGTTTCAAGTGAAGTAGAAATATCGATTATATAAACATTTTTACACTTTACAAACCCTTTCTTAACAAAAACATAAAATAACATCCCTGGTAACATAACTTATACTTTTCAATATCAAAATGGTAATGTCCACAAAGGAAATTATAATTAATAGGGTGTTGACTAATTTGGGATACATCTGACTACCTTAGCACTTGGATAGAGATGCAAAGACTGGTGGGAATTCAAACCTGATTCCATCAAACTACCCAAAATTGGCAGTGTTTATGATCCTTGTAGTAATTTTACCTTTCTTACAATCCCTAAATTAATAGAGTTGTGCACTATTGCTACAAATATAATGGATTATATTAGTGTTATTGAGAATTAAAATGGAGAAAGTTTTGAAATATTTGTATATGTATCTATTTACATATGTCATCTTACATTAGTCAATTAGATTATTTAGGAGACATGTTTCATTAAAGAAGCATTTTTCATAGTTTTAAAGTCACGTAATTAGGTTTTATATAGTTAAAGTAATCAAAAGTTTAATCTAATTAGTTTTAGACTCATTTAAATTGACACTCATGCATTATCTAAGTTCTCATAGTAGGTATTGCATACCTGACATAGAAATAATATAATGGAAGCTACAAATTTCATTGATAGATGTAACATCTCATTGAACTTTAAGCATATATCAACTAGTGCTTTGTCAAGTCCATCACCTAAAATACCCCATCAATGCCCCTCACCATCACCACCCAACTCATCCTGAAATATTTTACCACTTTTATGCTCTACATGGCCTTGTCCGTTCTTACTACTTGGCCATTGTTCAAATTCAGTGTGAAATAAAATGTTACCTCCCTGTACAACTTATTGAGAAATTGATTGAAGGAATATATAACCTCATTTTCTACTGTCACCTCCACCTAAAATATCAAATTATTTTTGCTTAATAATTTGTGCACAAAATGTGATATAAAATTAGTGACCATAACTTTCGAGTGAAATACGACTTTCAATTTACAATATCTCACTTTACAAAACCCTTTTATGAAAACATAAAATTACATCCTTTAGCCTAACTTGCATCTTTGAAACAAAGTTGTTAGTATATGATTTGGTCGGTTATATTTGAATCTTGATGCAATGGTGAGTTTGATTTAGTTGTTTTGGGTGCGAAGTGATTTAGGAAATTTCATTTCAAATTTACTTTAATTGAAAAGCGAGTTTGGTGGGGTCACTTTGAGTGATTAAGCTTTAACAGTGGATGGTTTGCGGTCTTACGATGACGGACTAGTTATATGGAATAGTTGGTAAATCCTAGTGACTGCTCACCCACTCATTTCTATGACCTCATTGTCAACGAAATATACCATTCGCATAGGAATAGTTTGTAAATATGACAGTGGCTGCTCACCAGCTCACGAATTTCTGTCCAGAAAATCTCATTCCTCCTCCACCTCTTAATCTATAAGCATGGCCGCATCTACAATGAACAAAATTTTGATCATGTGTGTCTATGTTCTACTCTTCTTATCTTCCATACTTGCAGCACCACAAGATAATCATTTTCGCTATTTATTCTTCAATAAAAGATTACAATCTACACTTTAGTGGAATGTAATAAGTCCTTATTTAGGTTTAGTTTTATTATTAATATAATAATGGCTGGTATTGCAGTTGAAGATAGAGGACGTTGTGTTGGAGAGAGTTGCAAGCCTCTTGCTCGCTGCTGTGAATTTAGGGGAGGTTGTTGCCTTAAATAGGTTCTACAGATTAAATATGGTTGGGGAGGATGGATGATATATGGCTGTAAACGATGGATATAGATATTATATATATATATATATATAAAGAGATATAGATAGATTGGTAAGTGGGTTGTGGTGTGTCCATCTTTATTCATGTTGAAATCTTGTTAAATATTTGTAAGTTAAATATAAACGTTTAATGAATCTAGAAGATTGGACTCCTATTATATTTTGTAAAAAATAATTATCAGTCAAAAAAGGAAAAATAATTAATATTTATAACCGATAATATTTTTAATTAATGTTATATTTAATAAAAATATTTATTCAAAATATCTTTGTTTGGCAGAGTTGATTGGTAAAATCTGTTTGTTGAATTTATAAAAATTCTTTTCAAAAAAATTTAAAATAAGTTTTCCGTCTTAACATATTTAAGTTGAAAAACTGAAAAAATTAAATACTTACAATTATCTTGTAACACTCGATGTTTAGTGGTTGTATGAATTTGTTTAATGAATCGCAGAGTCTGGGCTCTTATTGTGTTTCATATTTCATTTTTAAAAAGTGATGATCAATTAAAAAATACATATATTATATTTATAATGGATAATTTTTTAAATATTTTTAATTGATATTTCAATTATTTTGTAACACAGGATATTTAGTGGTTATATGAATTTATTTAATGAATCCTGGAGACTGGACTCCTATTATGTTTCATATCGGATTCATAAAAAAAGATCTTTAAAAAAAGAAGATACAATATTTATGATGGATAAATTTTTTAATATTTTTGATTAATATTAAAATTGATAAAAATATTTATTCAAAATATTTTTGTTTGACAGAGTTTATTGCTAAAATCTGTTCGCTAACTTATAAAAATTCTTTTCAAACGATTTAAAATAAATATTCCATCTAACATGTTTAGGTTAAAAATTTGAAAAAATAAAAAACTTACAATTATCAATCTCTCATATATATGAAAAGTAATATATAAAATTAAAGATAAATATTAAGATTAAATTAGATATTAATTGTTAAGTTATATATATTTCCAAAAAATAAAAATAAAATTTTAAGCTATATGTTGACATTTGGACCATGTTTGCATTTTTTTCAAGTAGTCTATTTTTTTAAAGGATAAGAAATTAATTATAGATATAACATTTAACTTTTAATATAACTCATAATTTTACTAATTTGTATATATGTATTTATTTAAAATATTTAAAATAATGTATATAATCAGAGGTGTTCTATATCAAGAAGTATGCAAATATTCATCTCACATATATTTAAAAATCTAAAGATTTTATTGCCGATTCTATGTTAGTACCTATGGGTACAATGCAAGATGCATGTACAACTGCAAGGGATTTGATGTTGTGGTCTTATAGATTCTCTACAATTTTAGAAAAAATGTAGTTTCTACAAAAAAAAATATGCTTTGGAGATATTAATTCTTAAAATGTTTCTAATTAAATTATTTTTAGACTATGGAAATCCAATGTCGATGAATGAATGTGTTACTTTCTTTGGAGGAGGGTCCAAATGATATCCTCTTTATTAGGGCCTTCGAGCATCGCTTCTATTTTTCACTACTTTCAAAGTCCAGTGCACCCGAAACCCTCAAATCGAAAATTAAATTAAATTTTATATGGTTTCCAAATAGCTCTACATAACAAAAATACATTGATAATTTGCATATGTATTGAAAAACATAGATGGGGATAGTTTATTCATAAATTGTTAGTGTATTACATGCATTACAGTAATTAGCTTTCAATTATGCTTCCGTTAGCTTTCTGCTGATCATGTAAGTGCTGGTAACTAGCATACTTCACTATTATTAAGCCTAGTTAGGTTTAGCACAGGTGAGGTTAAGTGGGAGTTAATCCATTTTTAAACTCCACTAAACAATAATGGCTTTGCCTATGTGTACAACCATCTTCTCCATTCAATATAAGGTGAAAAATATTCTTTGTTGATGCTTATTTTTTAACCTAGAGATTCTGGGAAATTTCTACATGGTATTATAGTAGATAGGGGTTAACCAAAAGTCTAGTATTAGAAATATACATGACCCTTCACATATGAATAATATGCAACTGAGCTATGAGCTAGCTATGAGCCACATAGCCTGCATGTTGCTCTCCACAATCAATTGATGGTGTTCTAATGTGAGATGATCCACAGACACAATTAAGGTTCCATGCCAGGCATGCCATTGAAAATACAACAATCTATTGGTATTGTGGAGTACGTGCCTTGATTAGTGGTGGATTCTAGCCTCATGAATTTCATTTTCGCTCTTCATGGCCCTGTGTTCCAATGCCCTACCAGTCAAGCCTCTTCTACTTGCTCGATAGCCTTTCTTAAAAGTGATCTACATGAATGCTTGAGGGTATCACATTCAAATCTCTATCAGAAAGAATATCATTTGTATATTGTGCTACTATTAAAAATATTATGTGTCATATTCACCAAATGACATTAACAAGATGAAAATCTGACGCCCTTATTTTAAAGGAGGTAGGCTTTGAGTGATTGTTATGGCTATTTTGAGAGGTAAGATATTTGGTCCCATTAGCTTGGAAAGCTCTCCTTAACACCCAATGCATCTAGATTTGGACTGTAGCTCAACCCTTGATTTTACATGTAGTGTAGTAATATGCATGCTAAGCTTAAATCCCTAGTCAACTGTACATGCATGAATTATGGCAGTGCCTAGTTATCTTTTTCTCATATCTTTAGTGAAATTTAACTTTATATATGACCACAATTTTTATAAAAAAATTAGAGTATGTTTTATTCTTATTTAGAATAGCTTTGGATAATTTTTTAATTAAAACCTTTTCTAAGAGGCTTTTTCAAAAAAGTTCACTTAAAGGTGACTAGGTAGGTGTTTTCTCCCTTTTGTTGATGCAAGGAGGTCCATGGTTCAATTCTAATTCCAACGGATGGTTACACAACATGCTTCATGCTTGACCCTAAAGAGTATTTAAATTTTTTGTATGAATTTAATTAAACAAACCATTAACATTGAAAAAATGTATTTTTCAAAAACCTTTGATTGGTATCTTAGAATTGAGTGCCACTTTTATTAAAAGTGCATATTTTCTCATCTTCTTTTTATTGATCTATTTGGTTTTAAGCCATATTCAAGGAGGTTGTGAGCCCTACTATTTTATGCAACATACTTCATGCACTGATTGCTCTCATCTATATGGACTCATTTTCAGCTCAGCCTGAAGTCCATTTCTAGAGCATACACCATTATTTACCCACTCTAACATTGATTGCTCATTTGGATGCATTCTTAGCTATGTTCGATGTCCCTTTCATGAGCATGCTTTAGGGGTTTACTGTAGAGTATATTATCCAGTTGTGTATTTTCCTAGTGTCTTCTCTCGATCATGTTGACCCCATTTGAGAGAATCAATATGAGTACAATGGATTCATCTATAGTGATCCTTCTTGAGAAGGAAACTTATGCTTTATAACATGTTTATATAGAACAATTGTTCACATGCAAGAATCATAATCCATTTCTATATGGATAGATTCTTGCACTCACTAATCCTATTCAGTTCAAATAGTGGGATAATACTTGTGATAATTTTTTTCCACTCGTTTACTTCAAATTTTCGTGGATCTTAATTACCATGTGGAATATAAAGAGTGTGCATGCACTATTTGGAGCATACTAGAGAGTATTTCTGGTGATCTTGCAGAGATTTATGTCACACCTCCTCCTCTCCTTCCTATTGTCTATTATGAGACTATTGTACTCTCTACTCATGCTTTTCCTTGTGTCTAACCCCCACTACAAGATGAGATTCTATCACACCTTAGTTGTCCTATTGTATATTCTACTTTCATTCTTGTACATATTGTTCCTCCTTCAGAACCTTCACACACTTGTATTTATGAGGACTTTAGTGATTTCAATATGAGTACACTTATTGTGAGCATCAATGACTGATCTCTTCCTATGGAATTCTTTCTTTAGTTTGTGAGTCATGCTCCACTCTTCACATGGACATTCCTTTATTGAATGCTCCATGTCTATCTTCTTCTCTAGCTATTCTCTCCCCTTCATTGTATGCTTCTTCATTTCCATGTTCTATAGTTAATCTTGTGATATCTGATCAAACATTGGCACATTTGAGTACTATCAGAGATACATTTCAACATTTTCTAGAGATCTACATGATGATTCCTATCTACACTCCACTTGAGTAGGAATTTAATAGTTTGACATATCTTTGTTTATTTCTTCCAGAATGAAGATACAATATGTGTTACAAAGGTAACTACTACAACATTCATCATGCGACATTATGTGTATACATTTTCTCTCTCTTTTGTTGAGGCATGCATCTTTTAAATTTTGTAAGATACTAGGATCATCACTATGTACTTGAGTACCTCATCAAGCGTTGTTACTAGGACCCAATTTTAAAGCCCACCTAGGCTATGTTTAAGTGGGATTTCTATTCCCAATTTCTTTACTTTGTCTCTCTTTTTGGGGGGAGTTTTTTTTCCGACTAAGTTTCCTCCTTTTGCTCCACTTTTGAGAGTTGCATTGTACATGGGTACCTCAGTAGGCCTTGTTTCCAGGACCCATCTTTTCCTTTCCGTCCACCTAAGATATGATTAAGGGGGGATTTTAGTGTATTACATGCATTGCCATGGTTATATTTTAGTTATTCTTCTGTTAGCTTTAAGCTGATCATGCAAGCATTGATAACTAGCATACTTTACTATGATTAAGCTTAGTTAGGTTTAGTGTAGGTGATGTTAAGTGGGAGTTAATCCATTTATAAAATCCACTGTAAAGTAATGTCTTTGCCTATATATACACTCATCTCCTCTATTTAATAAAAGGTGAACAATATTTTTTGTTGATGTTTGTTTTTGAACCCAAAGATTCTAATGAATTTTTACATGAGTGTCACATCTATTTTTCGCTAATGCCAAAGTTTGGCACATCCCAAACCCTTAAATCAAAAATTAAATTAAATTTTAAATGGTTTGCAATTAGCTTTGCATAACAAAAATTATATGACAATTGCCATATGTATTGAAAAACATACATGAGGATAGTTTATTCATAAATTATTTTTGATATTTATGGTTATTATTATTTTGGAATAATTATGGTTACTGAAAATAGTTAATAGATAAAACTAGAGTAAATTTTGTTCATCATTAAGGATATACAATGCTTACTTAAGTGACCCACTAGTAAACAATTTGTATGTAAGCCCCAGTAAACTATTAAGTGTTCAAAATCTATGATTTAGTTTGTACCAAAGCCATATCTTATTATTATTATCATATTCACCCAAGTTTTGAAATCTCTCCAAAATGTTATGCAGTTCATCTTAATTAATAAGAAAAGGATTTTTTATTTAGTTTTAAGTATTTATAAGACAAAACTCATATGTTGGCCTTTACATTCTAATAAAACCATTTTTATTTCACTTTTTGTTGCTCAGTCAAAATACACCAACTTTACTATGCCGACTCTAAGAGATATTTAACAACACATGTCATTTGAATATGAACAATAGTCTTCTAGAGAGTTTGACGCAACCATGTTTTACCATATGTAGTCAATTATATTTTATGTATTTTTTTGTGTGAGACCTCTTATTTAATGAGGCATATGTATTTGGTTTTGTCTAGTAATAAACCCAAACTTTCATTGTCTTCAAGAAAGACATTCAATCTATGTTTGTATTAATTTGTAAAAGGTAATGATCTTTTAGTTTGGTATCAGATCCCAAGGTGTTGAACCTGGGAAGTTGCAAAGTTGTTAGTTGAGAAGTTGGGAGCAGTGAAAGAAATCGTGTAAGATCCCACTGAAATAGTAGTAGGGTTGATGGAGAGAAGTCGTTAGAAGATATCGTAGTGGTCAAAAAAGGAATTTTTTTGCCTATGTCTAAGAGAAATCTTTATCGCTGCATTGAAAAGACATAGCCAATGCAAGGGTGTCACTAAGATTATGATCAATATTCTGGTCAGTGTTGAATATAGACCTACATATCATGGAGTTCTAACAAATCTACACATAGTCTGTGGAGGAGGTTGTAGTAATACACAGTCTATAGATAACATATGTAGAGTATATCATACTTAGCTAAAGCTCAGACCCAAGTTCGAAGCACAAATTGGGAGAGTTATTTGTGTCTACAACTAGGGGGATAGTGTAGCCAATTAGAAGGAGCCAAGAGGGTACTTGGTAGAAATTTATCATAATCCAAGACAAGTAAAAGGAGATTGTTGTTTTTTCAAGAAAGGAGATATTACTATTTAAAGCTAGAAGAGTATTCATCAAAGAGTTTATCAAAGTAAGTAAAGGGTCAATTTTTTAAAGAACTAAAGCTTTAATCTACAAGCATGGTCAACATAGAGGGTAAGAGTGGGCAACATCTTCCAATGTTTGATAGTCAAAATTATGATGTGTGGTTTAAGAAGATGAAGATAATATTTGTGGTGAATGATTAGTGGGAGTGTGTTGTCATCGAATTCATAGACATGACTAATCTAGTAGCCTATAATGCATTGTCAAATGTCTTGAAGATCCTGTTGAAGGAAAATTAGAGAAAGGATGTAAAAGCCTTAAACCTAATTGAGATAGTTATGGTAGATTCCATATACCCCATAATAACAATAATGAACTATTCAAAGGAGGCATATGATATCCTCTAAAATTCTAACTGAGGTACTAATTTGGTACAATTAGTGAAACTCAAAATGCTTAGAAGAGATTATAAAACTCTTTATATGAATGATGGTGAGTCCATTTCATATTTTCATACTATAATTTCTAGTTTAACAAATTAGATAATGATTAATGGGGAAATAATGGAAGATCAAAGGATAATAAAGAATATCCTAAGGAGTTTGTCATTGCTATTTGATCCAATGTTCATTGCAATTAAGGAGGATAAATACCTTTAAAGAATGATAGTGAATGATTTGATGGGTTTGCTACAAACCCATGAGCAGCGGCAAATCATATCCACTCTTTCTTTCCTAGAGCAAGCCTTCAAGGCTTAGGCTAGTTTCAGAGGTAGGGGGATAGGAAGAAAAAAAGAGGTAGAATCTTTAGAAGTAGACTAAGAGGAATAAGTTACAATTAAAGAGCAAGCTCAAGTAGTCAAGAGTACCAAGCAGCTCATAGTTAGACTCCAAGTACAAGAAGAGGATTAGTACTGCAAATCAAGGTATGACAAAATTAATGTTTAGTGTTACTATTATCTTAAGTATGGTCACTTTGCTAGTGATTATTTAAAGAGGCAATATGACCAGTCAAGGAAAAATTCAAATGTAGCTAATGAGCTAATGAATGAATTTGAACACTTGCCAAACATATTCATTATATGTAATACTATTGAGCAAAGCAACGACAAGGGTTGGTTCTTAGACAGTGATTGTAGTAACTACGTGAGCGGTAATAAGAGTATTTTTGCCTCCATTGACAAGAGCACTTAGTCTGAGATCAAAATGGGGAACAATGAAAAAGTTCCAATTGTGGGAAAATGGACTATCATCATTCACACCAAGCAAGGTGAAAGCAGAGCAATCCAAGATGTCTACTATGCTCCAAAGTTAAAACATAATCTTTTGACAATTGGACAGTTGGTCCAAAAATGGTATAGAGTCCTAATGAAAAATGGAGAGTACACAATCATTGACACAGGTAGAAGCAAGAGAAATATTTTTATGGCTCAAATGATAAAGAACTACATGTTTCCACTCAAGATGCAAACTGATCTTCCTAAGCAGATGAAGAGTACGATGTTACTATAACAAGCAACCTTCAAGACAGTTATCCAAGACACATCTAGACTCTAGAATTTGAAGTATGGACATTTAAATTATTATGGATTAAGTCTTTTGTCTTATAAATATATGGTTAATGGACTACCAAAAATAGTATAACCTTATAGAAAATGTGTGGAATGTATCTTAGGAAAACAACATAGGCAACCCTTTCAATCAGGGATGTCTAGGAGGGAAAAAGCACCATTGGAGTTGATGCATTCTGATTTGTGTGGCCCGATGAAAAATCTCACATTTAGTAAGAATGCATATTTCTTGAATTTCATAGATGACTATAGTAGGATGACTTGGGTTTTTCTTAAATAATAAATCTGAAGTCTTTAAGAAATTCAAGTGGTTTAAGGCAACACCCCACTCCCCCAAACCCATATTTATAGGAAGATGACTTCCATATAAATATATTTTTAGAAGGAAAGTCCTAATAGCACTTTTTCACTCTATTTTTAACTGGAGAAACCCATTTGGTACTTTTCTTATTAAGAGTATTTATCTTTGTAGAGTTCATATTAAACTACACATTGAGTTCAAATGTTATATATTCATCTTAAAATTAATAAATCTTGGTTTCTTGCCTCATAGATGTTTCCTTAGCTTTGTTAAGGTTTTACTACATAAATATTATGTTTGATCTCATGCATGTTATGTATTTTATCTATTTAGTTAACTCTATTATTATATATTTTTTATTCTTCTATTATCGTAGAGTGTGTGTTTTCCTAACAAGTGGTATCAAAGTGAGGTTATTCTTACTTTATAGCATTTTTTTTCTAGATTTGGTTTTATTTTCTATATCATCAAATGGCAAAAGTTACAAATGCAAAGTTTGAGGTGGTTAAATTCAATAGCAAGGACAAGTCTGAGCTATGGAAACACAAAACACATGATGTATTGGTGCAATAGGGGATGCAAAAAACCCTCTATGGAAAGGAAAAAAAACCTATGAAAGTGAATGATGATCAGTAGGAAGAACTAGATACAAAATCTCTTAGTGTAGTACAATTGTGTTAACATGAGTTTTTTTCAACATATTTAGAGAAACGATTGTGATAGGCTTATGGATTAGATCATAAGGACTATACATGACATAATCTATAAAACAAAATGTATTTATTTGAAGAGGAAGTTGTATACATTGCTAATGAAATATACCAGTATGAAAATTGTTGTTCACTGAAATATTTTTAATACTCTATTATGCCAGTTGACTAGTATTGGTGTGAAAGTGGATAATGAAGACCATTTTGTCACCTTGTTATGTACTTTACCAAATTCATGGGATCATATAGGAACTTTAGTTAGAATCAGTATTACTGAGGAGGTTGAATATGATTCTATTATTAAAGTATTGTTGGCTAAGGAGTTGAGGAGAAAATCTAGTCTAGTGACTTCTACACTTAAAGCTATCGTTGTTAGGGGAAGATATAAATCAAGAGGGAAAATTTCCAGAGACATATAGATCTAAGTCAGAAGCCAGGAAGAGTAATGTAAAGTTTTGGCACTACGATAAAGCCAAAAAGAGAAGTGGCCAAATCATAAAAATAAATTATAATAATGTGATTAACATATTATTCAAAAACAATATAAATTTGAGATGTGGCCTCTCTATTAATTGAATATATTTAGGTGGGACTCTGAGGAGTTCATGAAAGTTGTAAGACTCGATGAGCTCTAGTATTAGTTGGGACTACATGGACTTGTGACCCATGGGAATATGTTTATATAATATATATTAAAAATACTAATTAAATGTGGAAATTAATTTGATAAATGTGATTATATGTTAATATGATCAAAGACCACAACCTAATCCAAATGAGGGTTTTATATCTAATGTCCAATAAAAATATGTTTAATATTAATTTATAGATTTTTAGATGTTCTGAGTTTGATGGTGGGGTTCATTTCAAATTTTAAGCAACTTCTAACTATAAGCTTATGATCGTAACTTGGCATGTGTTTGAAGAATTAAATCATAATTGAACTAGTTAGATTAATTTGATAAAATTAATTATAAATAATTTTATATAACTCTTTCGTATTAATACAACACATGTTAGTATATACTAATGTTTGACTCTAATACAATGTAATCATAATTAAATTATTATAAAAATGAAAAAAAAGTAATTAGTTTAGAATACAATACAAAAGCGCGACTCTTTTTTTTTGGGGGGGGGAAGGTATGACTTATATCTTAATAAATAAGATGAATTTGCAGTTTATCATTATCCAAAACAATTGGATTACCACCATTAGTTTCATTTTAATAGTGCAAGATAAATAATCCAATGCATTGGACCTTCAAATAACTTTATTAACTTCTTTCAGTTGACCGTCAAAATCACTATGTGCAACACCATTGAAATAAGTGTCTAGAAAGGTAAGGTGTTTATCTTTTTTTTTTAGAGGTCTAAAACAAACGGTTCAAAATTTGGCTAGAATTCGAGAGTTCTATCCATTATAATAATAGGAATCGATTAGGAACTTTCAGCCAAAGACTTACGTTTAATCTCTTTTCTTACAATATACATATTTACGCTAGAGGTGTTTTCATTGCTGAGCACAAAGCATAAATTCGTCTGCAGATATTATCATAGACAAGGCCGGTTTCTTGGACAACTATGGTTTCATGGAAAGTTTTGCAGTTAGTAACTTTGTTACACTTGACATAATTGATATGATTAATTATATACGTGTTTGTTTCATTTAGAGATGCGTCATGTTTATATTCTTCATTTTTCTCTACTTACTTCTTCGTCTCTTTTGATTTAGAATATCTGTTTGTTGGATCATGATTTCTGCCAAGAGAATTCATTTAACATTTCGATCCAAATGTTGTGCCATATAAATTTTTCAACTTGTGCGTCACCTGTTCAGATAAAGGCAAAGGGAGAAATGTAGTAACCCTGAACAAACAAATTTATCAGTGCAGATTTAATTTCATTGTGTTTCTCCTTGTGTGCGCTGAGAAAAATGCAATCTTCAAGGAAGCAATATTCGAGTGGGCAAGTTTTGTGATGCTAAATTAGAAGCTTTTCTATTAATGTGATGGGTTTAGTGTGGAAACGTTTTATGAATAGGGATAAAGGGGGTTTGTTAGCATGTTTTCATTCATTTTAATAATTTATTTTTTATTTTTTGAGATATCGATACAAATCTAGAAAATATGGCAAACAACGCGATTTAATGTTAGCTCTTTACGTGTGGCTACTGGGCACATAGGATTTTGTGTTAGATTGGCAGTTATGTTGCCAATTCAAAATGATAAGAACCTTCATGTCTGTGTGGGTCATTTGGTGAATTTTCTTGCATCTTGAAGGTTTACTAATCCAATTCAGTTTGAGAAGATCTTGCATTTTAGTCATTCTATAGCCGTGGTGGGTTTTTAGATTTCATAGAATGTGACTTTTAATGTTGCCTGGCTTCAAGATCTTCTTATTGTGGGTTATCTGTAACTGAGATTTATTTTGTTAGAAATGGGAAGGTAAAGTGATGTGGTGTTCCACAGATCATAATGAGTTTTTACATCTGAAGTTACATCCATGCATCTCAGTTTAGAAATTATTTTGTGAGAATATAGTTCTTATAACGCACCATAGGGAATATATGAATCACACTATTGTAGGGTACAAAATGTTGTATGGGAGGATATTTAAGAGCGTGGTTGTTATTTCAGTGAAGATCAACCCAGACCTTGGAGTTACATATGCTGAATGGTGGAAAGTCTACATAGTTTTCTCATTTTGCATCAATTTTTGTATCTTGGGATTTCCTTTTTATTCATTTTATTTGTTAATCTCACTTTTGTTTAAGACCCCAACTATGGAAAAAAACAAGCGATAAAAAAAAAAAGGTATCTTCCTTTTGGTCTTTTGGAAGTGTATACCTCTTATGAAATTATATTATATAATGTCCAATGCAAATAAAGGAAACATGTTGGGAGTAAGCTTATGCACGATAAATTAATATAGATGAGAGATATGTTAGTTGAACCTTACATATGCAAGGATAGTGACAAATACACGTATATGCATTATCTTAACAAAGAAATGAAGGGATTTACAATACTACAATAGGTCGTAAGGTTTTATTTCATTTCATACTTGTACTGTTTATTGTATATTATAATACACACACTTGATCATGTATATAGCATTCAACACACACATCTTCCTTGGAATAACTTTGTCTTATTCACAAACTACTAATACAAGTGATATGTGATGATCCTCAACAACTTCATGTTAGATTATCAACAAAATGTTGTGAGCATTTCTTCAGTGTAACAAATAAAGTCATTTAAGTGCCTGAAGTGACTTAAGATAGCCTTCATCGCTTGACATGTTACATAGCTCCTCACAGTATCTTATTTTGAAGCCACCACTATGCTCTACTTAAAAACCTTCAATAGTGCAATGAAACTGTGCAAAGATCCCTACACAACTCTACCATCTTTACCGCATACTAATAATATTGGATAAATATCATAGGAAATCACCATGCAAACATGCAAAATTATCTACGCTTGTACAATCAATCTACACTTAATGCTTGAGAAAAATCCTTCTTTGATCATGCAGATAGTTGAGAATTCACCTACTTGATCATGCATTTGTCATTTTAACAAACATTTGAGCCTTCACCTTCTTAATCATGCACTCATTGTTTTCGATTAGTAGCGTGCCATCCATAAAATAAACTAATATTAAATATAATATAAACTATAAAATTATATTTAGTTTATATTAATTAGTACTATTATATATAATTATATAAACCATATTTTATATAGTTATAGAGCATGGTTGATGGGTGTCATACACCATAGGGCCAATGTCCTACACTAAAAAGGGATCCAGGGATACTGTTGGATCTACATGATCTATACCCATATTAAATGGACCTTTGGATCTTGTAATCCAATGACATCATTGATTGGTCATTTTATATTATCAAGGATCGACAAGGATGTCATGAGAGATGATCTAATTGCAACATGGCTTCATGTCCTATGTATAACTTAAATTAGTGTCGCAATGCCACGAACATGGGGACAAGACATCGAGGTCCCAGAGTCCATCTTGTAGATTCCATTTATCCATGAAAATAATTATTGATAATTGGGCCAATTACATCAGGGATAAGAACATATGAAAACTCCATATCTTGAAGGAATGATGCAATGAAGAAATATAAATATAAGGAAACAAATGTGAAGGTGGTTTGCTACCATAACTACGTTTGTGAAACATAATAATACTAATATTATTCATTATTATTATATTAATAGGTAATATAATATAACATATTGTAATAATATAAAATTATTTAAAATATTATTATAAATATTATTATTATTATCCTCTCTATATAATAGAAATATAAAAATGAATGTCATATTATTTCTTAACACTTCATGCCCAAAATGTGAGACAAGGTTGGTGGTCATGGGTTTCAAGTGAGGTACAAATATCTATTAAATAAAAATTCTTACACTTTACAAACCCTTTCGTTAGAAAAACATAAAGTAACATCCTTGGTAACATAACTTATACTTTTCAATATCACAATTGTAATGTAAACAAAGGAAGTTATAATAAGTAGGGTGTTGCCTAATTTGGGATACATCTGACAGCCTTAGCACTTAGATAGAGATGCAGATACTGGTGCAAATTCAAACCTGATTCTATCAATCTACCCAAAATTGGTAGTGTTTGTGATCCTTGTAGTAAATTTACCTTTCTTACAATCCCTAAATAAACAGAGTTGTGCACTACTGGTACAAATATAATGGATTATATTACTGTTATTGAGAATAAAAATGGAGAAAGTTTTGAAATATTTGTATATGTATCTATTTACATATGTCATCTTACATTAGTCAGTTAGATTATATAGGAGACATGCTTCATTAAATAAGCATTTTTCATAGTTTTAAAGTCACCTAGTTAGGTTTTATATAGTTAAAGTAGTCAAAATTTTAATCTAATTAGTTTTAGACTCATTTAAATTGACGCTCGATGCATTATCTATGTTCTCATAGTAGCTATTGCATACTTGACATAGAAATAATATAATGGAAGCTACACATTTCATTCATAGATGTAACATGTCATTGAACTTTACACGTATTTCAACTAGAG
Source organism: Torreya grandis (assembly GCA_037957365.1). Lineage (NCBI taxonomy): Eukaryota > Viridiplantae > Streptophyta > Pinopsida > Cupressales > Taxaceae > Torreya > Torreya grandis. The sequence goes on along the minus strand of JARHVA010008016.1, from coordinate 60,652 downwards.
CTTTGTAAAGTCCATCACCTAAAATACCCCATCAATGCCCCTCACCATCACCACCCAACTCATCCTGTAATATTTTACCACTTTTATGCTCTACATGACCTGGTCCTTTCTTACTACTTTGCCACTGTTCAAATTCAGTGTGAAATAAAATGTTACCTCTCTGTACAACTTATTGACAAATTGATTGAAGGAATATATAACCTCATTTTCTACTATCACCTCCACCTAAAATATCAAATTATTTTTGCTTAATGCTTTGTGCACAAAATGTGATAGGAAATTAGTGACCATAACTTTGGAGTGAAATACGACTATCAATTTATAATATCTCACTTTACGAAACCCTTTTACAAAAACATAAAATTACATCTTTTAACGTAACTTGCATCTTTAAAACAAAGTTGCTAGTATATGGTTTGGTAGGTTATATTTGAATCTTGATGCAATGGTGAGTTTGATTTAGTTGTTTTGGGTGCAAAGTGATTTAGGAAATTTCATTTCAAATTTACTTCAATTTTGTTTTCTCGAAGTGCGTACTATATTTAATTGAAAAGTGAGTTTGGTGGGGTCACTTTGAGTGATTAAACTTTAACGGTGGATGGTTTGCGGTCTTACGATGAAGGAATAGTGGTAAATACTAGTAACTGCTCACCTACTCACTTCTATGACCTCATTGTTAACGAAATATACCATTCGCACAGGAATAGTTTGTAAATATGACAGTGGCTGCTCACCAAGCCACGAAATTCTGTCCAGAAAATCTCATTCTTCCTCCACCTCTTAATCTGTAAGCATGGCCGCATCTACAATGAAAAAAAATTTGATCATGTGTGTCTATGTTCTACTCTTCTTATCTTCCATTCTTGCAGCACCACAAGGTAATCATTTTCGCTATTTATTCTTCAATAAAAGATTACAATCTACACTTTAGTGGAATGTAATAAGTCATTATTTAGGTTTAGTTTTATTATCAATATAATAATGGCTGGTATTGCAGTTGAAGATAGAGGACGTTGTGTTGGAGAGAGTTGCAAGCCCCTTGCTCGCTGCTGTGAATTTAGGGGAGATTGTTGTGGAGGTTGTTGCCTTAAATAGGTTTTCCAGATTAAATATGGTTGGAGAGGATGGATGATATATGGCTGTAAACGATGGATATAGATCTTTTATATATATAAATATAAAGAGATATAGATAGATTGGTGAGTGGGTTGTGCTGTGTCCATCTTCATTCATGTTGAAATATTGTTAACAATTTGTTAGTTAAATATAAACGTTTAATGATTTCAATGATTAGTAGTGGTTATATAAATTTATTTAATGAATCCAGAAGATTGGACTCCTATTATATTTTGTAAAAAGTAATGATCAGTCCAAAAAAAGGAAAAAAATTAATATTTATAACTGATAATATTTTTAATTAATATTATATTTAATAAAAATATTTATTCAAAATATCCTTGTTTGGCAGAGTTGATTGGTAAAATCTATTTGTTGAATTTATAAAAATTCTTTTCAAAAAAATTTAAAATAAGTTTTCCGTCTAACATATTTAAGTTAGAAAACTGAAAAAATTAAATACTTAAAATTATATTGTAACACTCGATGTTTAGTGGTTGTATGAATTTATTTAATGAATCGCGGAGTCTGGGTTCTTATTGTGTTTCATATTTCATTTGGACAAAGTAATGATCAATTAAAAAATACATATATAATATTTATAATGCATAATTTTTTAAATATTTTTAATTGATATTTCAATTATTTGTAACATTGGATATTTAGTGGCTATATGAATTTATTTAATGAATCCTCGAGACTGGACTCCTATTATGTTTCATATCTGATTCGTAAAAAGAATGATTAAAAAAAGAGAAAAAGATATAATATATATGATGGATTATTTTTTTAATATTTTTGATTAATAGTATAGTTAATAAAAATATTTATTCAAAATATTTTTGTTTGACAGAGTTGATTGATAAAATTTGTTCCTCTAACTTATAAAAATTCTTTTGAAAAGATTTAAACTAAATTTTCCATCTAACATGTTTAGGTTAAAAAATTGAAAAAAATCAAATACTTACAATTATCAATCTCATATATGTATATGTATATGTATATGAATATGAATATGAACAGTGATATATAAAATTAAAGATAAATATTCAAATTAAATTAGATATTAATTGTTAAGTTATATATATAGTTCCAAAAACTAAAAATAAAATTTTAAGCTATATGTTAACATTTGGACCATGTTTGCATTTTTTTTAAGTAGTCTATTTTTTTAAACGATAAGAAATTAATTATAGATATAACATTTAATTTTTAATATAACTCATAATTTTACTAATTTGTATATATGTACATATTTATTTAAAATATTTAAAATAATATATATAATCAGAGGTGTTCTATATGAAGAAGTATGCAAATATTCATTTCACATTTACTTAAAAATCTAAAGATTTTATTACCGATTCTATGCTAGTACCTATGGGTACAATGTAAGATGCATGCATAACTACAAGGGATTTGATGTTGTGGTCTTGTAGATTCACTACAATTTTAGAAAAAAATGTAGTTTCTACAAAAAATATGCTTTGGAGATATTAATTCTTAAAATATAAATTATTGAAATATTTTGAATTGAATTATTTTTAGAGTATGGGAATCCAATGTTGATGAATGAATGAATTAATTTCTTCGAAGCAGGGTCCAAATGATATCCTCTTTATTAGGGCCTTCAAGCGTCGCTTCTATTTTGCACTACTTTCAAAGTCTAGTGCACCCCAAACTCTCAAATCAAAAATTAAATTAAATTTTAAATGGTTTCCAATTAGCTCTGCATAACAAAAATACATTGATTATTTCCATATGTATTGAAAAACATAGATGGGGATAGTTTATTCACAAATTGTTAGTGTATTACATGAATTATAGTAGTTAGCTTTCATTTATGCTTCCATTAGCTTTTCGCTGATCATGTAAGCACTGGTAACTAGCATACTTCACTATTATTAAGCTAAGTTAGGTTTAGTCTAGGTGATGTTAAGTGGGAGTTAATCCATTTGTAAACTCCACTAAATAATAATGGCTTGGCCTATATGTACACTCATATTGTCCATTCAATATACAATAAAAAGTCTTCTTTGTTGATGCTTATTTTCTAACCTAGAGATTCTAGCAAATTTGTACATGGTATTAGAGTAGATCAAGGTTAACCAAAAGTCTAATATTAGAGATATACATGACCCTTCACATCTGAACAATAGATAGTTGAGCTACGAGTTAGCTATGAGCTACATAGCCTACATGTTGCTTTCCACATTCAATTAATGGTGTTCCAATGTGGGATGATCCACACACACCATTGAGGTTTCATGTCAGGCTTACCATTGAAAATATTGCAATCCATTGGTATTGTGGAGTACATGCCCTGATCAGTGGTGGATTCTACCCTCATGAATTTCATTTTGGTTCTTCATGGCCCTGTGCTCCAATACCCTACTAGTCAAGCCTCTTCTACTTGCTAGATAGCCTTTCTTAAAAGTGATCTACATGAATGCTTGAGGGTATTAGGTTATAAACTCTATCAGAAAGAATATCATTTGTATATTGTGCTACTATTAAAAGGATTATGTGTCATATTCACCAAATGACAGTAACAAGATGCAAATCTGATGCCCTTATTTTACAAGAGGTAGACTTTGAGTGATTATTTTGGCTATTTTGAGAGGTAAGATATTTGGTCCCATCAGCTTGGAAAGCCCTCCTTAACACGTAATGCATCTAGATCTGGACTGCAGCTTGACCCTTGATTATACATGTAGTGTAGTAATATGCCTGCTAAGCTTAAATCCCTAGTCAACTGTACTTGCATGAATTATGGCAGTGCTTAATTATCTTTTTCTCATATATTTAGTGAAATTTAACTTTATATATGCCCACAATTTTAAAAAAACTTAAATCATGTTTTATTCTTATTTAGAATAGCTTTGGATAATTTTTTAAATAAAACCTTTTCTAAGAGGCTTTTTAAAAAAACTACACATAAAGGTGATGAGGTATGTGTTTTCTCACTTTAATTGATGCAATGAAATCCATGGTTCAATTCTAATTCCAACAGATGGTTACACAACATGCTTCATGCTTGACCTTGAAGAGTATTTAATTTTTTTGTAGGAATTTAATTAAACAGACCATTAATATTGAAAAAATGTATTTTTCTATAACTTTTGATTGGTACCTCTAAATTGAGGGCCACTTTTTTCAAAAGTGTATATTTTTTCATCTTCTTTTTATTGATCTATATTGTTTTGAGCCATATTCAGGGAGGTTGTGAGCCCTACTATTTTATGCAACATACTTCATGCACTGATTGCTCTCATCTATATGAACTCATTTTTAGCTTAGTCTAAAGTCCAACTCTAGAGCATGCACAATTATTTACACACTCTAACATTGATTACTCATTTGGATGCATTCTCAGCTATGTTCGATGTCCCTTTCATGAGCATGCTTTAGGGGTTTATTTTAGAGTATATTGTGCAGTTGTGTACTTTCATGGTGTCTTCTCTCGATCATGTTGACACCATTTGAGAGAATCCAGATGAGTACAGTCATTTCATATATAGTGATCCTTCTTGAGAAGGACAATTATGCATTATAGCATGTTTATATAGATCACTTCTTGAGAAGGACAATTATGATTTATATCATGTTTATATGGAACACTTGCTCACATGCAAGAATCATATTCCATTTCTATATGGATAGATTCTTGCACTCACTAATCCTATTCAGATCAAATAGTGGGATAATACCTTTGATAAGGTTTTTTCCACTCTATTACTTCATGTTTCCATGGATCTTCATTACCATGTGGAATATGCAGAGTGTGCATGCACTATTTGGAACATACTATAGAGTCTTTTTGGTGATCCTGTAGAGATTTATGTCACACCTCCTCCTCTCCTTCCTATTGTCTATTATGGGACTATTGTACTCTCTACTCATGCTTTTCCTTGTGTCTAACCCCCACTACAAGATGAGATTCTATCATACCTAATTTGTCTAATTACAGAATCTACTTCCATTCTTGTGCATATTGTTCCCCCTTCATAACCTTTACACACTTGCATTTTTGAGGAGTTTACTAATTTCAATCTGAGTACACCTATTGTGAACATCAATGACTCATCTCTTCTTGTGGAATTCTTTCTTTAGTTTGTGAGTCATGCTCCACTCTTCACATGGGCATTCCTTTATTGAATGTTCCACGTCTATCTTCTTCTCTGGCTATTCTCCCTCCTTCATTGTATGCTTTTTCATTTCCATCTTCTATATTTAATATTATGATATCTAATCAAACATTGGCACATTTGAGTACTATCAGAGATACATTTCAACATTTTCTAGAGATCTACATCATGATTCCTATCTACACTCCACTTGAGTAGGAATTCAATAGTTTGACTGCTTGTGATTTCTTTCTTCTAGAATGATGATACAATATTTATTGCAAAGGTAACTACTACAACATTCATCATGCGACATTCTTTGTATAAATTCTCTCTCTCTTTTGTGGAGGCATGAATCTTTCACATTTTGTAGGATACTAGGATCATCACTGTGTACTTGAGTACCTTATCAAGCGTTGTTATTGGGACCAAATTTTAAATCCCACCTAAGTTATGTTTAAGTGGGATTCCTATTCCCAATTTCTTTACTTTGTCTCTCTTTTGGGGGTGAGTTTTTTCTTCCGACTATGTCTTCTCCTTTTACTCCAATTTTCAGAGTTGCATTTTACATGGGTACCTAAGTAGGCCTTGTTGCCAGGACCCATCTTTTCCTTTCCATCCACATAATATGTGATTAAGGGGGGATTTTAATGTATTACATGCATTACCATGGTTATATTTCAGTTATTCTTCTTTTAGATTCAAGATGATCATGCAAGCGTTGATAACTAGCATACTTTACTATGATTATGCTTAGTTAGGTTTAGCATAGGTGATGTTAAGTGGGAGTTAATCCATTTGTAAATTCCACTATAAAGTAATGGATTTGCCTATATATACACTCATCTTTTTTATTTAATATAAGGTGAACAATATTTTTTTACGAATGTTTGTTTTTGAACCCAAAGATTCTAAGGAATTTTTACATGAGCGTCACTTCTATTTTGCAATAATGCCAAAGTCTGGCATACCCCAAACCTTCAAATCAGAAATTAAATTAAATTTTAAATGGTTTACAATTAGCTTTGCATAATAAAAATTATATGATAATTGCCATATGTATTGAAAAACATACATGGGGATAGTTTATTCATAAATTATTTTTGATATTTATGGTTATTATTATTTTGGCATACTTATGGTTACCAAAAATAGTTAATAGATAAAACTAGAGTAATTTTTGTTCATCATTAAGGATATACAATGCTTACATAAGTGACCCACCAATAAACAAGTTGTATGTAAGCCCTGATAAATTGTTAAGTGTTCAAAATCTATGATTTAGTTTGTACCAAAGCCATCTTATTATTATCATATTCATCTGAGTTTTGAAATCTCTCCAAAATGTTATGGAATTAATCTTAGTCAATAAGAGAAGGATTTTTTTATTTATTTTTAAGAATTTATAAGACAAAACTCATATGTTGGCGTATACATTCTAATAAAACCATTTTTATTTCACTTTTTGTTGCTCAATCAAAATCCACCAACTCCACTATGTCAACTCTAAGAGATATTTAACAACACATGTCATTTGAATATGAACAGTAGTCTTTTAGTGAATTTGATGCAACCATGTTTTACCATGTGTAGTCAATTATATTTTATGTATTATTTTGTGTAAGACCTCTTAATTAATGAGGCATATGTATTTGGTTTTCTCAAGTAATTAAACCCAAACTTTCATTGTCTTCAAGAAAGACTTTCAGTCTATGTTTGTATTAATTTGTAGAGGGTAATGATCCTTTAGTTTGGTATTAGATCCCAAGATGTTGAACTTGGTAAGTGGAAAAGTTGTTGGTCCATGAAAGAGTTGAAGGCCACAAGCTTTGTTTGAGAATTTGGGAGAAGCTAAAGAAATCATGTAAGATCCCACTGAAGCAATAGTAGGGTTGATGGAGAGAAGTCATTAGAAGAGATCATAGTGGTCAAAAAAGAATTTTTTTTCCTATGTCTAGGAGAAATCTTGATTGTTGCATAGAAAAGGCATAGCCAATGCAAGGGTATCAGTAATATTATGACCAATATTTTGGACAATTTTGAATATAGACCTACATATCATGGAGTTCTGACATATCTATACATAGTCTGTAGAGTAGGTTGTAGTAATACACAGTCGATATATCACATATGTAGAGGATAGCATAGCTAGCTAAAGATCAGACCCAAGTCTGAAGCACAACTTGGGAGAGTTACTTGTGGCTATATCTACGGGGATAGTATAGCCAATTAGAAGGAGCCAAGAGGGTATTTGGTAGAAATTTATCATAAACCAAGACAAGTAAAAGGAGATTGTTGTTTTTTCAAGAAAGGAGAGATTACCATTTATAGGTAGAAGAGTATTCATTGAAAAGTTTATCAAAGTAAGTAAAGGGTCAATTTTTTAAAGAACTGAAGCTTTCATCTACAAGCATGGTCAGCATAGAGGGTAAGAGTTGGCAACATCTACCAACGTTTGATAGTCAAAATTATGATGTGTGGGTTTAGAAGATGAAGATAATATTTGTGGTGAATGATTTGTGGTAGTGTATTGTCATCGAATTCATAGACATGACTAATGTAGTAGCCAATAATGCATTGTAAAATGCCTAGGAGATATTATTGAATGAAAATTAGAGAAAGGATACAAAAGCCTTGAACCTAATCGAGATAGTTACAGTAGATGCCATATACCCTAGAATAGCAATAATGAACTATTTAAAGGAGGTATAGGAGATCCTCCAAAATTTTGACTGAGGTACTAATTAGGTACAAATAGAGAAACTCCAAATGCTTAGAAGAGATTTTAAAATTATTTAGATGGATGATAGTGAGTCCATTTCAGATTTTCATACTATAATTTCTAGTCTAACAAATCAGATAAGGTTTAATGGTGAAATAATGGAAGATCAAAGGATCATAGAGAATATTCCAAGGAGTTTGTCATTGATATTTGATCCAATGGTCATTGCAATTGAAGAAGATAAAGACCTTTCAACAATTATAGTGGATTATTTAATGGGTTTGCTACAAAGCCATGAGTAGTGGCTAATCATATCCGCTCTTTCTTCCCTAGAGAAAGCTTGCAAGGCTTAGGCTAGTTTCAGAGGTAGGGGGAGAGGAAGAAAAAATAGATGTAGAATCTTTAGAAGTAGAGGAAGAGGAATAAGTTACTATCAAAGAGCAAGGTCAAATGGTCAAGAGTACCAAGAAACTCATATTTAGACTCCAAGTACAAGAAGAGGATTAGTAATGCAAATCAAAGATATGACAAAATTAATGTTTAGTGTTACTATTATCTTAAGTATGGTCATTTTTATACTGATTGTTTAAAGAGGACACATGACCAGTCAAGGAAAAATGCAAATGTAGATAATGAGATAATGAATGAATTTGAACACTTGCCAAACATATTCATTATATGTAATACTATTGAGAAAATAAATGACAAGGTTTGGTTCTTAGACAGTGATTGTAGTAACTACATGAGTGGTAATAAGAGTATTTTTACCTCCATTGACAAGAGCATTCAGTTTGAGATCAAAGCGGGGAACAATGAAAAGGTTCCAATTTTGGGCAAATGGACTATCATCATTCACACCAAGAAAAGTGAAAGTAGATCAATCCAAGATGTCTACTATGCTCAAAATTTAAAGCATAATCTTTTGAGAATTGGACAGTTGGTCCAAAAATGGTATAGAGTCCTAATGAAAAATGGAGAGTACATAATCTTTGACACAGGTGTAAGCAAGAGAAAGATTTTTAGGGTTCAAATGACAAAGAACTACATGTTTCCACTCAAGATGGAAATTGATCTTCCTAAGCAGATGAAGAGTACGATGTTACAATAACAAGCAACCTTCAAGACAGTCATCCAAGACACATCTAGACTCTAGCATTTGAGGTATGGGCATTTAAATTATTATGGATTAAGTCTTTTGTATTAGAAATATATGGCTAAGGGACTACCAAGAATAGTATAACCTTATATAAAATATGTGGAATGCATCTTAGGAAAACAACATAAGCAACCCTCTCAATCAGGGATGTATAGGAGGGGAAAAGCACCATTGGAGTTGGTGCATTCTGATTTGTGTGGCCCAATGAAAACTCTGACATTTAGTAAGAATGCATATTTCTTGACTTTCATAGATAACTATAGTAGGATTACTTGGGTTTATTTATAAAAGAATAAATCTGAAGTCTTTGAGAAATTCAATTGGTTTAAGGCAACACCCCACTCCCCCTAATTATTGTTGTACTAGGGTCAAACTCATATTTATAGGAAGATGAATTCCATATAAATATATTTTTAGAAGGAAATTCCTAATAGCAATTTTTCACTCTATTTTTTAGTGGAGAAACCCATTCGGTACTTTTCCTATTATGAGTATTTATCTTTGTGGAGCTCATATGTAATCTACACATCGAATTCAAATGTTATCTATTCATCTTAAAATTAATAAATCTTGGTTTCTTGCATCATGGATCTTTAGTTAGATTTGTTAAGGTTTTACTACATAAATATTATGTTTGATCTCATGCATGTTGGGTATTTTATCTACTTAGTTATCTCTATTATTATATATTTTTTATTCTTATATTATCATAGAGTGTGTGTTTTCCTAACAAGTGGTATGAATGTGAGGTTATTCTTACTTTATAGCATTTGTGTTCTACATTTGGTTTTATTTTTTATAGCATCAAATAGCAAAAGATATGAATGCAAAGTTTGAGGTGGATAAATTTAATAGCAAGGACAACTCTAAGCTATGGAAACTCAAAGCACATGATGTATTGGTGCAATAGGGGATGCAAAAAACCCTATATGGAAAGGAAAAGAAACCTATGAAAGTGAATGATGATGACTAGGAAGAACTAGATACAAAATCTCTTAGTATAGTACAATTGTGTTTAACATGTGTTTTTTTTAACATATTTAGAGAAACAACTATTATAGGCTTATGGATTAGATGATAAGGACTATACATGACAAAATCTGTAAAACAAAATGTATTTATTTGAAGAGGAAGTTGTATACATTGGTAAGGAAAGATACCAGTATGAAAATTGTAGTTCATTGAAATATTTTTAATACTCTATTATGCCAGTTGACTAGTATTGGTGTGAAATTCAATAATGAAGACAATGCAGTCACCTTGTTATGTACTTACCAAATTCATGGGATCATATATGAACTTTTGTTAGATTTAGTACTACTGAGGAGGTTGAATATGATTCTATTATTAAAGTATTGTCGGCTAAGGAGATGAGGAGCAAATCTAGTCTAGATACTTCTACACTTAAAGCTATGGTTGCTAGGGGAAGATATAAATCAAGAGGGAAAATCTCCAGAGAGATATAGTTCTATGTTAGAAGCCAGGAAGAGAAAGGTAAAATTGTGGCACTACTGTAAAGCCAAGAAGAGAAGTGGCCCAATCATAAAAATAAATTATAATAATGTGATTAAGATATAATTCCAAAACAATATAATGTTGAGATGTGGCCTCTCTATTAATTGAATATATTTAGGTGGGCCTCTGAGGAGTTCATGAAATATGTAAGACTCGATGAGCTCCATTATTAGTTGGGACTACATGGACTTGTGACCCTCGGGAATATGTTTATATAATATATATTAAAAATACTAATTAAATGTGGAAATTAATTAAATAAATGTGATTATATGTTAATATGATCAAAGACCACAACCTAAGCCAAATGCCTGTTTTATATCTAATGTCCAATAGAAATATGTTTAATATTAATTTATAGACTTTTAGATGTTCTGAATTTGATGGCGGAGTTCATTTCAAATTTCGAGCAACTTGGATGAAGTTTGCTCTTGAAATCTCTAACTATAAACTTATGATCGTAACTTAGCATATGTTTGAAGAATTAAATCATAATTGAACTATTTAGATTAATTTGATAAAATTAATTATAAATGATTTTATATAACTCTTTTATATTAATACAACACATGTTAGTATATACTCATGTTTGACTCTGACACAATGTAATCATAATTAAATTATTATAAAAATGAAAAAATAATAATTAGTTTAGAATAAAATACAAAAGCGCGACTTTTTTTTTTTTTAAAAGGTATGACTTATATCTTAATAAATAAGATGAATTTGCAGTTTATCATTATCCAAAACAATTGGATGAGCACCATTAGTTTCATTTTAGTAGTGCAAGATAAATAATACAATGCATTGGACCTTCAAATAACTTTATTAACTTCTTTCAGTTGACCGTCAAAATCACTATGTGCACCATTATTGAAATAAGTGTCTAGAAAGGTAAGGTTTTTATCTTTTTTGTTTAGAGGTCTAAAGCAAATGGTTCAAAATTTGTCTAGAATTCGAGAGTTCTTTCCATTATAATAATAGGAATTGATCAGGAAACTTTCAGCCAAAGACTTAAGTTTAATCTCTTTTCTTAGAATCTACATATTTACGCTAGAGGTGTTTTCATTGCTGAGCACAAAGCATAAATTCGTCTGTAGATATTATCATAGACAAGGCCGGTTTCATGGACAACTATGGTTTCATGGAAAGTAGTTAGTAACTTTGTTCCACTTGACATAATTGATATGATTAATTATATACGTCCTTATTTCATTTAGAGATGCGTCCTGTTTATATTCTTCATTTTTCTCTACTTACTTCTTCGCCTCATTTGATTTAGAATATCTGTTTGTTGGATCATGATTTCTGCCAAGAGAACATTTAACATTTCGACCCAAATGTTGTGCCATATACATTTTTCAACTTGTGCGTCACCTGTTCAGATAAAGGCAAAGGGAGAAATGTAGTAAACCTGAACAAACAAATCTATCGGTGCAGATTTAATTTCATTGTGTTTCTCTTTGTGTGCACTGAGAAAAATGCAGTCTTCAAGGAAGCAATATTCGAGTGGGTAGGTTTTGCGATGCTAAAATTAGAAGCTTTTCTATTAATGTGATGGATTTACTGTGGAAACGTTTCATGAAAAGGGATGAAGGGGGTTTGTTAGCATGTTTTCTTTCAATTTCATATTTTTTTTTTATTTTGTGAGATATCGATACAAATGTAGAAAATATGACAAACAACGCGATCTATTGTTAGCTCTTTACGTGTGGCTACTGGGCACATAGGATTTTGTGTTAGATTGGCAATTATGTTGCCAATTCAAAATGATAAGGACCTCCATGTCAGTGTGGGTCATTTGGTGAATTTTCTTGCATCTTGAAGGTTTACTAATCCAACTCAGTTTGAGAAGATCTTGCATTTTAATCATTCTTTAGCCGTGGTGGGTTTTTAGACTTCATAGAATGTGACTTTTAATGTTGCCTGGCTTCAAGATCTTCTTATTGTGGGTTATCTGTAACTGAGGTTTATTTTGTTAGAAATGGGAGGTAAAGTGATGTGGTGTTCCACAGATCATAATGAGTTTTTACATCTTAAGTTACATCCATGCATCTCAGTTTAGAAATTATTTTGTGAGAATATAGTTCTTATAACGCACCATAGGGAATATATGAATCACACTATTGTAGGGTACAAAATGTTGTATGGGAGGATATTTAAGAGCGTGGTTGTTATTTCAGTGAAGATCAACCCAGACCTTGGAGTTACATATGCTGAGTGGTGGAAAGTCTACATAGTTTTCTCATTTTGCATCAATTTTTGTATCTTGGGATTTCCTTTTTATTCATTTCATTTGTTAATCTCACTTTTGTTTAAGACCCCAACTATGGAAAAAAACATTCGATCAAAAAAAGTTACCTTTTGTTTTTTTTTGGAAGTGTATAGCTCTTATGAAATTATATTATATAATGTTCAATGCAAATAAAGGAAACATGTTGGGAGTAAGCTTATGCATGATAAATTATTATAGATGAGAGATATGTTATGCGAACTTTACATATGCAAAGATAGTGAAAAACACACGTATATGCATGATTTTAAAAAGAAATGAAGTGATTTACAATACTACAATAGGTCATAAGGTTTCATTCCATTTCATACTTGTACTATTTATTGTATATTATAATACACACACTTGATCGTGTATATAGCATTCAACACACACATCTTCTTTGGAATAACTTTGTCTTATTCACAAACTACTAATCCAAGTGATTGACATGTGATGATTCTCAACAACTTCATGTTAGATTATCAACAAAATGTTGTGACCACTTCTTCAATGTAACAAATAAAATCATACAAGTGCCTAAAGTGACTTAAGATAGCCTTCATTGCTTGACATGTTACATACCTCCTCGCAATATCTTATTGTGAAGCCACCACTATGCTCTACTTCAAAACCTTCTAGAGTGCAATGAAACTCTGCAAAGATATCTTCACAACTCTACCATCTTAACGACATACTAATAATATTGGACAAATATAATTGGAAATCACCATGCAAACATGCAAAATTATCTATGCTTGCACAATCAATCTACACTTAATGCTTGAGAAAAATCCTTCTTTGATCATGCAAATAGTTGAGAATTCACCTACTTGATCATGCATTTGTCATTTTCAAAAACATTTGAGCCTTCACCTTCTTAATCATGCACTCATTATTTTCAATTAGTAGCATGCCATCCATAAAATAAACTTATATTAAATATAATATAAAATATAAATATATATTTAGTATATATTAATTAGTACTATTATATATAGTTATATAAACCATATTTTATGTAGTTATACAACATAGTTGATGGGTATCATACACCATAGGGTCAATGTCGTAGACTAAAAAGGGATTCAGGGAAACTGTTGGATCTACATGACCTATACCCATATTAAACGGACCTTTGGATTTTGTAAAGCAATGACATCTTTGATTGGTCATTTTATATTATCAAGGATGGACAAGGATGTCATGAGAGATGATCAATTTGCAACATGGCTTCATGTCCAATGTATAACTTAAATTAGTGTTGCAATGTCATTGACATGGGGACAAGACATCGAGGTCCTAGAGTCCATCTTGTAGTTTCCATTTATCCATGAAAATAACTATTGATAATTGGGCCAATTACATCAGGCATAAGAATATATGAGAACTCCATATCTTGAAGGAATGATGCAATGAAGAAAAATAAATATAAGGAAACAAATGTGAAGGTCGTTTGCTACCATAATTATGTTCGTGAAACATAATAATACTAATATTATTCATTATTATTATTATATTAATAGGTAATATAAAATAGTATATTGTAATAATATAAAATTATTTAAAATATTATTATTATCCTCTCTATATAATTGAAACATAAAAATGAATGTCATATTATTTATTAACACTTCATGCCCAAAATGTGAGACAAGGTTGGTGGTCATGGATTTCAAGTGAGGTACAAATATCGATTATATAAACATTCTTACGCTTTACAAACTCTTTCTTAAAAAAAAAAAACATCCCTGGTAACATATCTTATACTTTTCAATATCACAAATGTAACATCCACAAAGGAAGTTATAATAATTAGGGTGTTGCCTAATTTGGGATACATCTGATTGCCTTAGCACTTGGATAGAGATGCAGAGATTGGTGGGAATCCAAACCTGATTCCATTAAACTACTTAAAATTGGCAGTGTTTGTGATCCTTGTAGTAATTTTACCTTTCATACAATCCCTAAATAAACAGAGTTGTGCACTATTGCTACAAATAAAATGGATTATATTAGTGTTATTGAGAATAAAAATGGAGAAAGTTTCAAAATATTTGTATATGTATCTATTTACATATGTCATCTTAAATTAGTTAATTAGATTATATAGGAGACATGTTTCATTAAAGAAGCATTTTCCATATTTTTAAAGTCACCTAATTAGGTTTTATATAGTTAAAGTAGTCAAAAGTTTAATCTAATTAGTTTTAGACTCATTTAAATTGACACTCAATGTATTATCTACATTCTCATAGTAGCTATTGCATAGCTGATATAGAAATAATATAATGAAAGCTACATATTTCATTGATAGATGTAACATCTCATTGAACTTTACACGTATATCAACTAGTGCTTTGTCAAGTCCATCACCTAAAATATCCCATCAATTCCCCTCACCATCACCACCCAACTCATTCTAAAATATTTTACCACTTTTATGCTCTACATGGCTTTGTCCTTTCTTACTACTTCGCCATTGTTCAAATTCAGTGTGAAATAAAATGTTACCTCCCTGTACAACTTATTAACAAATTGATTGAAGAAATATATAACCTCATTTTCTACTATCACCTCCACCTAAAATACCAAATTATTTTTGTTGAATGCTTTGTGCACAAAATGTGATATGGAATTAGTGACTATAACTTTCTAGTGAAATACCACTGTCAATTTACAATATCTCACTTTACAAAACCCTTTTACGAAAACATAAAATTACATCCTTTAATGTAACTTGCATCTTTGAAACAAAGTTGCTAGTATATGATTTGCTCGGTTATATTTGAATCTTGATGCAGTGGTGAGTTTGATTTAGTTGTTTTGGGTGCAAAGTAATTTAGGAAATTTCATTTCAAATTTACTTCAACTTTGTTTTCTCGAAGTGCGTACTATATTTAATTGAAAAGTGAGTTTGGTGGGGTCACTTTGAGTGATTAAGCTTTAACAGTGGATGGTTGCGGTCTTACGATGACGGACTAGTTATATGGAATAGTTGGTAAATACTAGTAACTGCTCACCTACTCACTTCTATGACCTCATTGTCAACGAAATATACCATTCGCATCGGAATAGTTTGTAAATATGACAGTGGCTGGTCACCAACCCACGAATTTCTGTCCATAAAATCTCATTCCTCCTCCACCTCTTAATCTGTACGCATGTCAGCATATACAATGAACAAAATTTTGATCATGTGTGTCTATGTTCTACTCTTCTTATCTTCCATACTTGCAGCACCACAAGTTAATCATTTTCGCTATTTATTCTTCAATAAGAGATTACAATCTACACTTTAGTGGAATGTAATAAGTCCTTATTTAGGTTTAGTTTTATTATTAATATATAATGGCTGGTATTGCAGTTGAAGATAGAGGACGTTGTGTTGGAGAGAGTTGCAAGCCCCTTGCTCGCTGCTGTGTAGTTAGGGGAGGTTGTTGTGGAGGTTGTTGCCTTAAATAGGTTTTCCAGATTAAATATGGTTGGAGAGGATGGATGTTATATGGCTGTAAAGGATGGATATATATTATATATATATATATATATAAAGTGATATAGATAGATTGGTAAGTGGGTTGTGCTGTTTCCATCTTCATTCATGTTAAAATCTTGTTAAATATTTGTAAATTAAATATAAACGTTTAATGATTAGTAGTGGTAATATAAATTTATTTAATGAATCCAGAAGATTGGACTCCTATTATATTTTGTAAAAAGTAATGATCAGTAAAAAAAAAACGGACAAAAATTAATATTTATAACCGATAATATTTTTAATAAATATTATTTTTAATAAAAATATTTATTCAAAATATCTTTGTTTGGCAGAGTTGATTGGTAAAATCTATTTGTTGAATTTATAAAAATTGTTTTTAAAAAAGTTTAAAATAAGTTTTCCGTCTAACATATTTAAGTTAAAAAACTGAAAAAATTAAATACTTACAATTATCTTGTAACACTCGATGTTTAGTGGTTGTATGAATTTGTTTAATGAATCGCGGAGTCTGGGCTCTTATTGTGTTTGATATTTCATTTGTACAAAGTAATGATCAATTAAATATATATATATATATATATATATATAATATTTATAATGGATAATTTTTTAAATATTTTTAATTGATATTTCAATTATTTTGTAACACTGGATATTTAATGGTTATAAGAATTTATTTAATGAATTTATACATGTTAGTATATACTAATGTTTGACTCTGACACAATGTAATCATAATTAATTCAATATAAAAATGAAAAAATAGTCATTAGTTTAGAATACAATACAAAAGCGCGACTTTTTTTTTTAAAGGTATGACTTATATCTTAATAAATAAGATGAATTTGCAGTTTATCATGATCCAAAACAATTGGATTAGCACCATTAGTTTCATTTTAATAGTGCAAGATAAATAATCCAATGCATTGGACCTTCAAATAACTTTATTAACTTCTTTCAGTTGACCGTCAAAATCACTATGTGCAACACCATTGAAATAAGTGTCTAGAAAGGTATAGTTTTTATCCTTTTTGTTTAGAGGTCTAAAACAAACGGTTCAATATTTCTCTAGAATTCGAGAATTCTTTCCATTATAATAATAGGAATTGATTAGGAAACTTTCAGCCAAACGTTTAATCTCTTTTCTTACAATCTATATATTTACGCTAAAGGTGTTTTCATTGCTGAGCACAAAGCATAAATTCGTCTGTAGATATTATCATAGACAAGGCCGGTTTCATGGACAACTATGGTTTCATGGAAAGTAGTTAGTAACTTTGTTCCACTTGACATAATTGATATGATTAATTATATACGTGTTTGTTTCATTTAGAGATGCGTCATGTTTATATTCTTCATTTTTCTCTACTTACTTCTTCGCCTCATTTGATTTAGAATATCTGTTTGTTGGATCATGATTTCTGCCAAGAGAATTCATTTAACATTTCGACCCAAATGTTGTGCCATATACATTTTTAAACTTGTGCGTCACCTGTTCAGATAAAGGCAAAGGGAGAAATGTAATAAGCCTGAACAAAAAAATCTATCAGTGCAGATTTAATTTCATTGTGTTTCTCCTTGCGTGCGCTGAGAAAAATGCAATCCTCAAGGAAGCAATATTCGAGTGGGTAGGTTTTGTGATGCTAAAATTAGAAGCTTTTCTATTAATGTGATGGGTTTAGTGTGGAAACGTTTTATGAAAAGGGATAAAGGGGGTTTGTTAGCATGTTTTCTTTCATTTTCATTTTTTTTTTTGATTTTGTGAGATATCGATACAAATGTAGAAAATATGGAAAACAACGCAATCTATTGTTAGATCTTTACGTGTGGCTACTGGGCACATAGGATTTTGTGTTAGATTGGCAGTTATTTTGCCAATTCAAAATGATAAGGACCTCCATGTCAGTGTGGGTCATTTGGTGAATTTTCTTGCATCTTGAAGGTTTACTAATCCAACTCAGTTTGAGAAGATCTTACATTTTAGTCATCCTATAGCCGTGGTGGCTTTTTAGACTTCATAGAATGTGACTTTTAATGTTGCCTGGATTCAAGATGATCTTATTGTGGGTTATCTGTAACTGAGGTTGATTTTGTTAGAAATGGGAAGGTAAAGTGATGTGGTGTTCCACAGATCATAATGAGTTTTTACATCTGAAGTTACATCGATGGATCTCAGTTTAGAAATTATTTTGTGAGAATATAGTTCTTACATTGCACCATAGGGAATATATGAATCACACTATTGTAGGGTAAAAAATGTTGTATGGGAGGATATTTAAGAGCGTGGTTGTTATTTCAGTGAAGATCAACCCAGACCTTGGATTTACATATGCTGAGTGGTGGAAAGTCTACATAGTTTTCTCATTTTGCATCAATTTTTGAATCTTGGGATTTCCTTTTTATTCATTTTATTTGTTAATATCACTTTTGTTTAAGAACCCAACTATGGAAAAAAACAACCGATCAAAAAAAAGGTTTCTTCCTTTTGGTCTTTTGGAAGTGTATACCTCTTATTAAATTATATTATATAATGTTCAATGCAAATAAAGGAAACATGTTGGGAGTAAGCTTATGCACGATAAATTAATATATATGAGAGATATGTTATGTGAACTTTACATATGCAAATATAGTGACAAATACACGTGTATTCATGATTTTAACAAAAAAATGAAGTGATTTACAATATTACAATAAGTCATAAGGTTTCATTCCATTTCATACTTGTAATATTTATTGTATATTATAATACACACACTTGATCATGTATATAGCATTCAACACACACATCTTCCTTGGAATAACTTTGTCTTATTCACAAACTATTAATCCAAGTGATTGACATGTGATGATTCTCAACAACTTCATGTTTGATTATCAACAAAATGTTGTGACCACTTCTTCAATGTAACAAATAAAATCATACAAGTGCCTGAAGTGACTTAAGATAGCCTTCATCGCTTGACATGTTACATACCTCCTCACAATATCTTATTGTGAAGCCACCACTATGCTCTACTTCAAAACCTTCTATAGTGCAATGAAACTGTGCAAAGATACCTGCACAACTCTACCATCTTTACCACACACTAATAATACTGGACAAATATAATAGGAAATCACCATGTAAACATGCAAAATTATCTATGATTGCACAATCAATCTACACTTAATGCTTGAGAAAAATCCTTCTTTGATCAAGTAGATAGTTGAGAATTCACCTACTTGATCATGCATTTGTCATTTTTACAAACATTTGAGCCTTCACCTTCTTAATCATGCAACAATGATTAGTAGTGTGCCATCCATAAAATTAACTAATATTATATTATATTTTATATATATATATATATATATATATATATATATATATATATATATATATATAAATTAGTACTATTATATATAGTTATATAAGCCATATTTTATATAGTTATGGAGCATTGTTGATGGGTATCATACACCATAGGGCCAATGTTGTAGACTAAAAAGGAAGTCAGGGAAATTGTTGGATCTACATGACCTATACCCATATTAAATGGACCTTTGGATTTTGTAATGCAATGACATCTTTGATTGGTCATTTTATATTATCAAGTATCAACAAGGATGTCATGAGAGATGATCTATTTGCAACATGGCTTCATGTCCAATGTATAACTTAAATTAGTGTTGCAATGTCACTGACATGGGGACAAGACATCAAGGTCCTAGAGTCCATCTTGTAGTTTCCATTTATCCATGAAAATAATTATTGATAATTGGGCCAATTACATCAAGCATAAGAATATATGAAAACTCCATATCTTGAAGGAATTATGCAATGAAGAAAAATAAATATAAGGAAACAAATGTGAAGGTCATTTGCTACCATAATTACGTTCGTGAAACATATTATTATTATTATTATTATTATTATTATTATTATTATTATTATTATTATTATTATTATTATTATTATTATTATTAATAGGTAATATAATACAGTATATTGTAATAATATAAAATTATTTAAAATATTATTATAAATATTATTATTATCCTCTCTATATAATTGAAACATAAAAATGAATGTCATATTATTTCTTAATAGTTCATGCCCAAAATGTGAGACAAGGTTGGTGGTCATGGATTTCAAGTGAGGTACAAATATCGATTATATAAACATTATTACACTTTACAAACCCTTTCTTTACAAATAAAATAAAATAACATCCCTGGTAACATATCTTATACTTTTCAATATCACAAATGTAACATCCACAAAGGATGTTATAATAATTAGGGTGTTGTCTAATTTGGGATACATCTGACTACCTTAGCACTTGGATAGATATGCAGAGACTGGTGGGAATTCAAATTTGATTCCATCAAACTTTCCAAAATTGGCAGTGTTTGTGATCCTTGTAGTAATTTTACCTTTCATACAATCCCTAAATAAACAGAGTTGTGCACTATTGCTACAAATAAAATGGATTATATTAGTGTTATTGAGAATAAAAATGGAGAAAGTTTCAAAATATTTGTATATGTATCTATTTACATATGTCATCTTAAATTAGTCAATTAGATTATATAGGAGACATGTTTCATTAAAGAAGCATTTTTCATAGTTTTAAAGCCACCTAATTAGGTTTTATATAGTTAAAGTAGTCAAAAGTTTAATCTAATTAGTTTTAGACTCATTTAAATTGACACTCAATGTATTATCTACGTTCTCATAGTAGCTATTGCAAACTTGACATAGAAATAATATAATGAAAGCTACATATTTCATTGATAGATGTAACATCTCATTGAACTTTACACATATATCAACTAGTTCTTTGTCAAATCCATCACCTAAAATACCCCATCAATGCCCCTCACCATCACCACCCAACTCATCCTAAAATATTTTACCACTTTTATGCTCTACATGGCCTTGTCCTTTCTTACTACTTCGCCATTGTTCAAATTCAGTGTGAAATAAAATGTTGCCTCCCTGTACAACTTATTGACAAATTGATTGAAGGAATATATAACCTCATTTTCTACTATCACCTCCACCTAAAATATCAAATTATTTTAGCTGAATGCTTTGTGCACAAAATGTGATATAGAATTAGTAACTATAATTTTCTAGTGAAATACCAAAGTCAATTTACAATATCTCACTTTACAAAACTCTTTTACAAAAATATAAAATTACATCCTTTAACGTAACTTGCATCTTTGAAACAAAGTTGCTAGTATATGATTTGCTTGGTTACATTTGAATCTTGATGCAATGGTGAGTTTGATTTAGTTGTTTTGGGTGCAAAGTAATTTAGGAAATTTCATTTCAAATTTACTTCAATTTTGATTTCTCGAAGTGCGTACTATATTTAATGAAAAGTGAGTTTGGTGGGGTCACTTTGAGTGATTAAGCTTTAACAGTGGATGGTTTGCGGTCTTACGATGACGGACTAGTTATATGGAATGGTTGGTAAATACTAGTGACGGCTCATTGTCAACGAAATATACCATTCGCATAGGAATAGTTTGTAAATATGACAGTGGCTGCTCACCAACCCACGAATTTCTGTACATAAAATCTCATTCCTCCTCCACCTCTAAATCTGTAAGCATGGCAGCATCTACAATGAACAAAATTTTGATCATGTGTGTCTATGTTCTACTCTTCTTATCTTCCATACTTGCAGCACCACAAGGTAATCATTTTCGCTATTTATTCTTCAATAAAAGATTACAATCTACACTTTAGTGGAATGTAATAAGTCCTTATTTAGGTTTAGTTTTATTATTAATATAATAATGGCTGGTATTACAGTTGAAGATAGAGGACGTTGTGTTGGAGAGAGTTGCAAACCCCTTGCTCGCTGCTGTGTAGTTAGGGGAGGTTGTTGTGGAGGTTGTTGCCTTAAATAGGTTTTCCAGATTAATTATGGTTGGAGAGGATGGATGATATATGGCTGTAAAGGATGGATATATATATCATATATATATATATAAAGTGATATAGATAGATTGGTAAGTGGGTTTTGCTGTGTCCATCTTTACTCATGTTGAAATCTTGTTAAATATTTGTAAATTAAATATAAACGTTTAATGATTTCAATGATTAGTAGTGGTTATATAAATTTATTTAATGAATCCAGAAGATTGGACTCCTATTATATTTTGTAAAAAGTAATGATCAGAAAAGAAATAATAATAATAATATTTATAACTGATAATATTTTTAATTAATATTATATATAATAAAAATATTTATTCAAAATATCTTTGTTTGGCAGAGTTGATTGGTAAAATCTATTTGTTGAATTTATAAAAATTGTGTTTAAAAAAATTTAAAATAAGTTTTCCGTCTAAGATATTTATTGTTAAAAAACTGAAAAAATTAAATACTTACAATTATCTTGTAACACTCGATGATTAGTGGTTGTATGAATTTTTTTAATGAGTCGCGGAGTCTGGGCTCTTATTGTGTTTATTTCATTTGTACTAAGTAATGATCAATTAAAAAGTACATATATATAATATTTATAATGAATAATTTTTAAAATATTTTTAATTGATATTTCAATTATTTTGTAACACTGGATATTTAGTGGTTATATGAATTTATTTAATGAATCCTGGAGACTAGTCTCCTATTATGTTTCATATCCGATTATAACAAAATATTTTTAAAAAAATGAAAAAAAGAAAGATATAATATTTATGATGGATAAATTTTTTAATATTTTTGATTAATATTATAGTTAATAAAAATATTTATTCAAAATATTTTTGTTTGATAGAGTTTATTGGTAAAATCTGTTTGCTAACTTATTAAAATTATTTTCAAACGATTTAAAATAAATATTCCATCTAACATATTAAGGTTAAAAAATTGAAAAAATCAAAAACTTACAATTACCAATCTTATATGTATATGTATATGTATATGTATATGTATATATATATGTGTGTGTATATATATATATATATATATATATATATATATATATATATATATATATGAAAAGTGATATATAAAATTAAAGACAAATATTAATAGTAAATTAGATATTAATTGTTAAGTTATATATATAGTTCCAAAAACTTAAAATAAAATTTCAAGCTATATGTTGACATTTGGAACATGTTTGCATTTATTTTAAGTAGTTTATTTTTTTTAACGATAATAAATTAATTATAGGTATGTATTTATTTAAAATATTTAAAATAATATATATAATCAGAAGTGTTCTATATGAAGAAGTATGCAAATATTCATCTCACATTTACTTAAAAATCTAAAGATTTTATTGCCAATTCTATGCTAGTACCTATGGGTACAATGCAAGATGCATGCACAACTACAAGGGATTTGATGTTGTGGTCTTGTAGATTCTCTACAATTTTACAAAAAAATGTAGTTTCTACAAAAAAATATGCTTTGGAGATATTAATTCTTAAAATATAAATTATTAAAATGTTTCTAATTAAATTATTTTTAGACTATGGGAATCCAATGTCAATGAATGAATTAATTAATTTCTTCGGAGGAGGGTCTAAATGATATCCTCTCTATTAGGGCCTTCGAGTGTTGCTTCTATTTTGCACTATTTTCAAATTCTAGTGCACCCCAAACCCTCAAATCAAAAATTAAATTAAATTTTAAATGGTTTCCAATTAGCTCTGCATAACAAAAATACATTGATAATTTCCATATGTATTGAATAACATAGATGGGGATAGTTTAATCATAAATTTTTAGTGTATTACATGCATTATAGTAGTTAGCTTTCAGTTATGCTTTCGTTAGTTTTCAGCTAATCATGTAAGCACTGGTAACTAGCATACTTTACTATTATTAAGCCTAGCTAGGTTTAGCATAGGTGATGTTAAGTTGGAGTTAATCCATTTTTAAAATTCACTAAACATTAATGGCTTTGCCTATGTGTACACTCATCTTCTCCATTCAATATAAAGTGAAAAATATTATTTGTTGGTGCTTATTTTCTAATCCAGAGATTCTAGAAAATTTCTATATGGTATTAGAGTAGATCGAGGTTAACCAAAAGTCTAATATTAGAGATATACATGACCCTTCACATCTGAAAAATATGCAACTGAGCTATGAGCTAGCTGTGAGCTACATAGCCTGCATGTTGCTCTCCACAACCAATTGATGATTTTCCAATGTGGGATGATCCACACACACAATTGAGGTTCCATGGCAAGCATGCCATTGAAAATATTAAAATCCATTGGTGTTGTGGAGTACGTGCCCTGATCAGTGGTGGATTCTAGCCTCATGAATTTCATTTTAGTTCTTCATGGTCCTGTGCTCCAATGCCCTACTAGTCAAGCCTCTTCTACTTACCAGATAGCCTTTCTTAAAAGTGATCTAATGAATGCTTTAGGGTATCACGTTCTAATCTTTGTCAAAAAGAATATCATTTGTATATTGTGATACTATTAAAAATATTATGTGTCATATTCACCAAATGACAGTAACAAGATGCAAATCTGACGCCCTTATTTTAAAGGAGGTAGGCTTTGAGTGATTGTTATGGCTATTTTGAGAGGTAAGATATTTGGTCCCATCAGCTTGGAAAGCTCTCCTTAACTCCCAATGCATCTAGATCTAGACTGCAGCTTGACCCTTGATTATACATGTAGTGTAGTAATATGCATGCTAAGCTTAAATCCCTAGTCAATTGTACTTCCATGAATTATGGCAGTGCCTAATTATCCTTTTCTCAAATGTTTAGTGTAATTTAACTTTATATATGACAAAAATTTAAGAAAAAAAATTAAAGCATGTTTTATTCTTATTTAGAATAGCTTTGGATAATTTTTTAATCAAAACATTTTCTAAGAGGCTTTTTAGAAAAAGTACACATAAGGGTGACTAGGTGGGTGTTTTCTCCCTTTTGTTGATGCAAGGAGGTCCATGGTTGAATTCTAATTCCAACGGATGGTTACACAACATGCTTCATGCTTGACTCTGAAGAGTATTTAAATTTTTTGTACAAATTTAATTAAACAGGCCATTAATATTGAAAAAATGAATTTTTCTATAACTTTTGATTGGTAACTCAGAATTGAGTGCCACTTTTTTCAAAAGTGCATATTTTTTCATCTTATTTTTATTGATCTATTTTGTTTTGATCCATATTTAGGGAGGTTGTGAGCCCTACTATTTTTTGCAACGTAATTCATGCACTAATTGCTCTCATCTATATGGACTAATTTTTAGCTCAGTCTGAAGTCCATCTCTAGAGCATGCACCATTATTTACACACTCTAACATTGATTACTCATTTGGATGCATTCTCATCTATGTTCAATGTCCCTTTCATGAGCATGCTTAAGAGGTTTATTGTAGAGTGTATTGTGTAGTTGTGTACTTTTCTGGTGTCTTCTCTCAATCATGTTGACCCCATTTGAGAGAATCCAGATGAGTACAGTCATTTCATCTATAGTGATCCTTCGTGATAAGGACAATTATGCTTTATATAATGTTTATGCAGAACACTTGCTCACATGCAAGAATCATATTCCATTTCTATATGGATAGATTCTTGCACTCACTAATCCTATTAAGTTTGAATACTGGGATAATACTTGTGATAATGTTTTTTCCACTATGTTACTTCATATTTTAATGGATCTTCATTACCATGTGGAATATACAGAGTGTGCATGCACTATTTGCAGCATACTACCTAGTCTTTTTGGTGATCCTACAGAGATTTATGTCACGCCTCCTCCTCTGATTCCTATTGTCTATTATGAGACTATTGTACTCTCTACTCATTATTTTATGTCTTGTGATGATACAACTATTCTGAGACTATTGTACTCTCTACTCGTGTTTTTCCTTGTGTCTAACCCTCACTACAAGATGAGATTCTATCATACCTTAGTTGTCCTATTACAAATTCTACTTCCATTCTTGTACATATTGTTCCCCCTTTAGAACCTTCACACACTTGCATTTCTGAGGAGTTTACTAATTTCAATCTGAGTACACATATTGTGAGCATCAATGACTCATCTCTTCTTATGGAATTATTTCTTTAGTTTGTGGGTCATGCTCCACTCTTCACATGGACATTCCTTTATTGAATGCTCCATGTCTATCTTCTTCTCTGGCTATTCTCTCTCCTTCATTGTATGCTTTTCAATTTCCATCTTCTATGGTTAATCTTATGATATCTGATCAAATATTGGCACATTTGAGTACTATCAGAGATACATTTCAACATTTTCTAGAGATCTACATCATGATTCCTATCTACACTCCACTTGAGTAGGAATTCAATAGTTTGACTGCTCGTGATTTCTTTCTTTCAGAATGAAGATACAATATTTGTTTCGAAGGTAACTACTACAACATTCATCATGTGAAATTCTTTGTATACATTCTCTCTCTCTTTTGTGGAGGCATGCATCTTTCACATTTTGTAGGATAATAGGATCATCACTATGTACTTGAGTACCTTATCAAGCGTTGTTACTGGGACCCAATTTTAAATCCCACCTAAGCTATGTTTAAGTGGGATTTCTATTCCTAATTTCTTTACTTTGTCTCTCTTTTGGGGGTGAGTTTTTTTTCCAACTAAGTTTTCTCCTTTTACTCCAATTTTGAGAGTTGCATTTTACATGGGTACCTCAGTAGCCCTTGTTGCTAGGACCCATCTTTTCCTTTCCTTCCACGTAAGATGTGATTATGGGGGATTTTAGTGTATTACATGCATTACCATGGTTATATTTTAGTTATTCTTCTTTTAGATTCAAGATGATCATGCAAGCGTTGATAACTAGCATACTTTACTATGATTAAGCTTAGTTAGGTTTAGCATAGGTGATGTTAAGTGGGAGTTAATCCATTTGTAAATTCCACTATAAAGTAATGGATTTTCCTATATATACACTCATCTTTTTTATTTAATATAAGGTGAAAAATATTTTTTATGAATGTTTATTTTTGAACCCAAAGATTCTAATGAATTTTTACATGAGCGTCACTTCTATTTTGCACTAATGACAAAGTCTGGCATACCCCAAACCTTCAAATCAGAAATTAAATTAAATTTTAAATGGTTTACAATTAGCTTTGCATAATAAAAATTATATGATAATTGCCATATGTATTGAAAAACATGCATGGGGATAGTTTATTCATAAATTATTTTTGATATTTATGGTTATTATTATTTTGGCATACTTATGGTTACCAAAAATAGTTAATAAATAAAACTAGAGTAATTTTTGTTCATCATTAAGGATATACAATGCTTACTTAAGTGACCCACCAGTAAATAAGTTGTATGTAAGCCCTGATAAACTGTTAACTGTTCAAAATCTATGATTTATTTTGTACCAAATCCATATCTTATTATTATCATATTCGTCTAAGTTTGAAATCTCTCCAAAATGTTACGGAATTAATCTTAGTCAATAAGAGAAGGATTTTTTATTTATATTTAATAATTTATAAGATAAAACTCATATGTTGGCCTATACATTCTAATAAAACAATTTTTATTTCACTTTTTGTTGCTCAGTCAAAATCCACCAACTCCACTATGTCGACTCTAAGAGATATTTAACAACACATGTCATTTGAATATGAACAATAGTCTTTTAGTGAATTTGATGCAACCATGTTTTACCATGTGTAGTCAATAATATTTTATGTATTTTTTGTGTAGGACCTCTTAATTAATGAGGCATATGTATTTGGTTTTCTCAAGTAATAAACCCAAACTTTCATTGTCTTCAAGAAAGACTTTCATTCTATGTTTGTATTAATTTTTAGAAGGTAATGATCCTTTAGTTTGGTATCAAATCCCAAGGTGTTGAACCTGGGAAGTGGAAAAGTTGTTGGTCCATGAAAGATTTGAAGGCCACAAGCTTTGTTTGAGAAGTTGGGAGAAGCTAAAGAAATCATGTAAGATCCCACTGAAGCAACAATAGGGTTGATGGAGAGAAGTCAGTAGAAGAGATCATAGTGGTCAAAAAAGATTTTTTTTTGCCTGTGTCTAGGAGAAATCTTGATCGTTGCATAGAAAAGGCATAGCCAATGCAAGGGTATCGCTAATATTATGACCAATATTTTGTTCAATTTTGAATATAGACCTTCATATCATGGAGTTCTGACATATCTATACATAGTCTGTAGAGCAGGTTGTAGTAATACACAGTCTATATATCACATATGTAGAGGATAGCATAGCTAGCTAAAGATCAGACCCAAGTCTGAAGCACAACTTGGGAGAGTTATTTGTGGCTATAGCTAGGGGGATAGTACAACCAATTGGAAGGAGCCAAGAGGGTATTTGGTAGAAATAAATCATAAGCCAAGACAAGAAAAAGGAGATTGTTGTTTTTTCAAGAAAGGAGAGACTACCATTTATAGGTAGAAGAGTATTCATTGAAAAGTTTATCAAAGTAAGTAAAGGGTCAATTTTTTAAAGAATTGAAGCTTTCATCTACAAGCATGATCAACATAGAGGGTAAGGAGTTGGCAACATCTACCAACGTTTGATAGTCAAAATTATGATGTGTGGGTTTAAAAGATGAAGATAATATTTGTGGCGAATGATTTGTGGGAGTGTATTGTCATCAAATTCATAGGCATGACTAATGTAGTAGCCTATAATGCATTGTCAAATGCCTAGAAGATACTGTTGAAGGAAAATTAGAGAAAGGATATAAAAGCCTTGAACCTAATCGAGATAGTTACATCAGATGCCTTATACCCTAGAATAGTAATAATGAACTATTTAAAGGAGGCATAGGAGATCCTCCAAAATTTTGACTGAGGTACTAATTAAGTACAATTAGTGAAACTCCAAATGCTTAGAAGAGATTTTAAAACTCTTTAGATGGATGATAGTGAGTCCATTTCAGATCTTCGTACTACAATTTCTAGTCTAACAAATCAAATAAGGTTTAATGGTGAAATAATGGAAGATCAAAGGATCATAGAGAATATTCCAAGGATTTTGTCATTGATATTTGATCCAATGGTCATTGCAACTGAAGAGGATAAAGTCCTTTCAACAATTATAGTAGATGATTTGATGGGTTTGCCACAAACCCATGAGCAGTGGCTAATCAAATCCGATCTTTCTTCTCTAGAGCAAGCTTGCAAGGCTTAGGCTAGTTTCAGAGGTAGGGGGAGACGAAGAAAAAATAGATGTAGAATCTTTAGAAGTAGAGGAAGAGGAATAAGTTACAATCAAAGAGCAAGGTCAAGCGGTCAAGAGTACCAAGAAACTCATATTTAGACTCCAAGTACAAGAAGAGGATTAGTAATGCAAATCAAAGATATGACAAAATTAATGTTTAGTGTTACCATTATCTTAAGTATGGTCATTTTTATACTGATTGTTTAAAGAGGACACATGACCAGTCAAGGAAAAATGCAAATGTAGATAATGAGATAATGAATGAATTTGAACACTTGCCAAACATATTCATTATATGTAATACTATTGAGAAAATAAATGACAAGGTTTGGTTCTTAGACAGTGATTGTAGTAACTACATGAGTGGTAATAAGAGTATTTTTACCTCCATTGACAAGAGCATTCAGTTTGAGATCAAAGCGGGGAACAATGAAAAGGTTCCAATTTTGGGCAAATGGACTATCATCATTCGCACCAAGAAAGGTGAAAGTAGATCAATCCAAGATGTCTACTATGCTCAAAAGTTAAAGCATAATCTTTTGATAATTGGACAATCGGTCCAAAAATGGTATAGAGTCCTAATGAAAAATGGAGAGTACATAATATTTGACACAGGTGTAAGCAAGAGAAAGATTTTTACGGTTCAAATGACAAAGAACTACATGTTTTGACTCAAGATGCATACTGATCTTCCTAAGCAGATGAAGAGTACGATGTTACAATAACAAGCAACCTTCAAGACAGTCATCCAAGACACATCTAGACTCTAGCATTTGAGGTGTGGGCATTTAAATTATTATGGATTAAGTCTTTTGTCTTAGAAATATATGGTTAAGGGACTACCAAGAATAGTAGAACCTTATATAAAATGTGTTGAATGCATCTCAGGAAAATAACATAGGCAACCCTCTCAATAAGGTATGTCTAGGAGGGCAAAAGCACCATTGGAGTTGGTGCATTTTGATTTGTGTGGCCCAATGAAAACTCTCACATTTAGTAAGAATGCATATTTCTTGACTTTCATAGATTACTATAGTAGGATGACTTGGGTTTATTTATTAAAGAATAAATATGAAGTCTTTGAGAAATTCAAGTGGTTTAAGGAAACACCCCACTCCCCCTAATTATTGTTGTACCAGGGTCAAACCTATATTTATAGGAAGATGAATTCCATATAAATATATTTTTAGAAGGAAAGTCCTAATAGCAATTTTTCACTCTATTTTTAAGTGGAGTAACCCATTCAGTACTTTTCCTATTAGGAGTATTTATCTTTGTGGATCTCATATGTAATCTACACATCAAGTTCAAATGTTATCTATTCATCTTAAAATTAATAAATCTTGGTTTCTTGCATCATGGATGTTTCCTTAGATTTGTTAAGGCTTTACTACATAAATATTATGTTTGATCTCATGCATGTTGGGTATTTTATCTATTTAGTCATCTCTATTATTATATATTTTCTATTCTTCTATTATCATAGAGTGTGTGTTTTCCTAACAAGTGGTATCAAAGTGAGGTTATTCTTACTTTATAGCATTTGTGTTATAGATTTGGTTTTATTTTTTATAGCATCAAATGGCAAAAGTTACGAATGAAAAGTTTGAGGTGGATAAATTTAATAGCAAGGACAACTCTGAGTTATGGAAACTCAAAGCACATGATGTATTGGTATAATAGGGGATGCAAAAAACCCTATATTGAAAGGAAAAGAAACCTATGAAAGTGAATGATGTTGACTAGGAAGAACTAGATACAAAATCTCTTAGTATAGTACAATTGTGTTTAACATGAGTTTTTTTCAACATATTTAGAGAAACAACTATGATAGGCTTATGGATTAGATCATAAGGACTATACATGATAAGATCTATAAAACAAAATGTATTTATTTGGAGAGGAAGTTGTATACATTGCTAATGAAAGATACCAGTATGAAAATTGTTGTTCATTGAAATATTTTTAATACTCTATTATGCCAGTTGACTAGTATTGGTGTGAAAGTGGATAATGAAGACAATGTATTCACCTTGTTATGTACTTCACCAAATTCATGGGATCATATAGGAACTTTTTTTAGATTCAGTACTACCGAGGAGGTTGAATGTGATTCTATTATTAAAGTATTGTTGGCTAAGGAGATGAGGAGAAAATCTAGTCTAGAGACTTCTACACTTAAAGCTATGGTTGCTAGGGCAAGATATAAATCAAGAGGGAAAATCTCCAGAGAGATATAGTTCTAAGTCAGAAGCCAGGAAGAGTAAGGTAAAGTTTTGGCACTACGGTAAAGCCAAGAAGAGAAGTGGCCCGATCATAAAAATAAATTATAATAATGTGATTGAGATATAATTCCAAAACAATATAAAGTTGACACGTGTCCTCTCTAGTAATTGAATATATTTAGGTGGGACTCTGAGGAGTTTGTGAAATTTGTAAGACTCGATGAGCTCCATTATTAGTTGGGACTACATGAACTTGTGACCCATGGGAATATGTTTATATAATATATATTAAAAATTCTAATTAAATGTGGAAATTAATTTAATAAATGTGATTATATGTTAATATGATCAAAGACCACAACCTAAGCCAAATGAAGGTTTTATATCTAATGTCCAATAGAAATATGTTTAATATTAATTTATAGATTTTTAGATGTTCTGAATTTGATGGCGGGGTTCATTTCAAATTTCGAGCAACTTGGATGAAGTTTGCTCTTGAAATCTTTAACTATAAGCTTATGATCGTAACTTGGCATATGTTTGAAGAATTAAATCATAATTGAACTATTTAGATTAATTTGATAAAATTAATTATAAATGATTTTATATAACTCTTTTGTATTAATACAAAACATGCTAGTATATACTAATGTTTGACTATGACACAATGTAATCATAATTAATTTATTATAAAAACGAAAAAATAGTAATTAGTTTAGAATACAATACAAAAGCGCGACTTTTTTTTTTTTTAAACGTATGACTTATATCTTAATAAATAAGATGAATTTGCAGTTTATCATGATCCAAAACAATTGGATTAGCACCATTAGTTTCATTTTAATAGTGCAAGATAAATAATCCAATGCATTGGACCTTCAAATAACTTTATTAACTTCTTTCAGTTGACCGTCAAAATCTCTATGTGCAACACCATTGAAATAAGTGTCTAGAAAGGTATAGTTTTTATCTTTTTTGTTTAGAGGTCTAAAACAAACGGTTCAAAATTTGTCTAGAATTCGAGAATTCTTTCCATTATAATAATAGGAATTGATTAGGAAACTTTCAGCCAAAGACTTACGTTTAATCTCTTTTCTTACAATCTACATATTTACGCTAAAGGTGTTTTAATTGCTGAGCACAAAGCATAAATTCGTCTGTAGATATTACCATAGACAAGGCCGGTTTCATGGACAACTACGGTTTCATGGAAAGTAGTTAATAACTTTGTTCCACTTGACATAATTGATATGATTAATTATATACGTGTTTGTTTCATTTAGAGATGCGTCATGTTTATATTCTCCATTTTTCTCTACTTCTTCGCCTCATTTGATTTAGAATATCTGTTTGTTGGATCATGATTTCTGCCAAGAGAATTCATTTAACATTTCGATCCAAATGTTCTGCCATATAAATTTTTCAACTTGTGCGTCACCTTTTCACATAAAGGCAAAGGGAGAAATGTAGTAAGCCTGAACAAACAAATTTATCAGTGCAGATTTAATTTCATTGTGTTTCTCCTTGTGTGCGCTGAGAAAAATGCAATCTTCAAGGAAGCAATACTCGAGTGGGTAAGTTTTGTGATGCTAAAATTAGAAGCTTTTCTATTAACGTGATGGGTTTAGTGTGGAAACGTTTTATGAAAAGGGATAAAGGGGGTTTGTTAGCATGTTTTCTTTCATTTTCATAATTTTTATTTTATTTTGTGAGATATCGATACAAATGTAGAAAATATGGCAAACAACGCGATCTATTGTTAGCTCTTTACGTGTGGCTACTGGGCACATAGGATTTTGTGTTAGATTGGCAGTCATGTTGCCAATTCAAAATGATAAGGACCTCCATGTCAGCGTGGGTCATTTGGTGAATTTTCTTGCATCTTGAAGGTTTACTAATCCAACTCAGTTTGAGAAGATCGTGCATTTTAGTCATTCTATAGCCGTGGTGGGTTTTTAGACTTCATAAAATGTGATTTTTAATGTTGCCCGGTTTCAAGATCTTCTTATTGTGGGTTATCTGTAACTGAGGTTGATTTTGTTAGAAATGGGAAGGTAAAGTGATGTGGTGTTCCCCAGATCATAATGAGTTTTTACGTCTGAAGTTACATCGATGGATCTCAGTTTAGAAATTATTTTGTGAGAATATAGTTCTTATAACGCACCATAGGGAATATATGAATCACACTATTGTAGGGTACAAAATGTTGTCTGGGAGGGTATTTAAGAGCGTGGTTGTTATTTCAGTGAAGATCAACCCAGACCTTGGAGTTACATATGCTGAGTGGTGGAAAGTCTACAAAGTTTTCTCATTTTGCATCAATTTGTGTATCTTGGGATTTCCTTATTATTCATTTTATTTGTTAATCTCACTTTTGTTTAAGACCCCAACTATGGAAAAAAACAAGCGATTAGAAAAAAGGTATCTTCTTTTTGGTCTCTTGGAAGTGTATACCTCTTATGAAATTATATTATATAATGTCCAATGCAAATAAATGAAACATGTTGGGAGTAAGCTTATGCACGATTAATTAATATAGATGAGAGATATGTTATGTGAACTTTAGATATGCAAGGATAGTGACAAATACACGTATATGCATTATTTTAACAGAAAAATGAAGGGATTTACAATACTACAATAAGTCGTAAGGTTTCATTTCATTTCATATTTGTATTATTTATTGTATATTATAATACACACACTTGATCGTGTATATAGCATTCAACACACACATCTTCCTTGGAATAACTTTGTCTTATTCACAAACTACTAATACAAGTGATTGACATGTGATGATCCTCAACAACTTCATGTTAGATTATCAACAAAATGCTATGAGCACTTCTTCAGTGTAACAAATAAAATCATTCAAGTGCCTGAAGTGACTTAAGATAACCTTCATCACTTGACATGTTACATAGCTCCTCACAATATCTTATTGTGAATCCACCACTATGCTCTACTTAAAAACTTTCTATAGTGCAATGAAACCATGCAAAGATTCCTGCACAACTCTACCATCTTTACCACATACTAATAATATTGGACAAATATCATAGGAAATCACCATGCAAACATGCAAAATTATCTATGCTTGTACAATCAATCTACACTTAATGCTTGAGAAAAACTCCTTTGATCATGCAGATAGTTGAGAATTCACCTACTTGATCATGCATTTGTCATTTTCACAAACATTTGAGCCTTCACCTTCTTAATCATGCACTCCTTGTTTTCTATTAGTAGCGTGCCATTCATAAAATTATATATATATATATATATATATATATATATATATATATATATATATATATATATATATATATATATATGTACTATTATATATAATTATATAAACCATATTTTATATAGTTATAGAGCATGGTTGATGGGTATCATACACCATAGGGCCACTGTCGTACACTAAAAAGGGATCCAGGAAATTGTTGGATCTACATGATCTATACCCATATTAAATGGACCTTTGGATCTTGTAATGCAATGACATCATTGATTGGTCATATTATATTATAACGGATCGACAAGGATGTCATGAGAGATGATCTAATTGCAACATGGCTTCATGTCCAATGTATAACTTAAATTAGTGTTGCAATGTCACTGACATGGGGACAAGACATCGAGGTCCCATAGTCCATCTTGTTGATTCAATTTATCCATGAAAATAATTATTGATAATTGGGCCAATTACATCAGGGATAAGAACATATGAAAACTCCATATCTTGAAGGAATGATGCAATGAAGAAAAATAAATATAAGGAAACAAATGTGAAGGTGGTTTGCTACCATAATTACGTTTGCGAAACATAATAATACTAATATTATTCATTATTATTATTATATTAATAGGTAATATAATATAGTATATTGTAATAATATAAAATTATTTAAAATATTATTATTATCCTCTCTATATAATAGAAACATAAAAATGAATGTCATATTATTTCTTAACACTTCATGCCCAAAATGTGAGACAAGGTTGGTGGTCATGGGTTTCAAGTGAGGTACAAATATCTATTAAATAAACATTCTTACACTTTACAAACCCTTTCTTTACAAAAACATAAAGTAACATCCCCGGTAACATAACTTAGACTTTTCAATATCACAATTGTAACATCCACAAAAGAAGTTATAATAAGTAGGGTGTTGGCTAATTTGGGATACTTCTGATTGCCTTAGCACTTGGATAGAGATACAGATACTGGTGGGAATTCAAACCCGATTCCATCAAACTACCCAAAATTGGTAGTGTTTGTGATCTTTGTAGTAAGTTTACCTTTCTTACAATCCCTAAATAAACAGAGTTGTGCACTACTGCTACAAATATAATGGATTATATTACTATTATTGAGAATAAAAGTTGAGCAAGCTTTGAAATATTTTTATATGTATCTATTTACATATGTCATCTTACATTAGTTAGTTAGATTATATAGGAGACATGTTTCATTAAAGAAGCATTTTTCATAGTTTTAAAGTCACCTAATTAGCTTTTATATAGTTAAAGTAGTCAAAATTTTAATCTAATTAGTTTTAGACTCATTTAAATTGACGCTCGATGCATTATTTATGTTCTCATAGTACCTATTGCATACCTGACATAGAAATAATATAATGGAAGCTACATATTTCATTGATAGATTTGACATGTCATTAAACTTTACACTTATATCAACTAGTGCTTTGTAAAGTCCATCACCTAAAATACCCCATCAATGCCCCTCACCATCACCACCCAACTTATCCTGAAATATTTTACCACTTTTATGCTCTATATGCCCTGGTCCTTTCTTACTACTTCACCATTGTTCAAATTTAGTGTGAAATAAAATGTTACCTCCCTGTACAATTTATTGACAAATTGATTGAAGGAATATATAACCTCATTTTCTACTGTTACCTCCACATAAAATATCAAATTATTTTTGTTTAATGCTTTGTGCACAAAATGTGATATGGAATTAGTGACCTTAACTTTCGAGTGAAATACCACTGTCAATTTATAATATCTCACTTTACAAAACCCTTTTACGAAAACATAAAATTACATCCTTTAACGTAACTTGCATCTCTAAAACAAAGTTGCTAGTATATGGTTTGGTCGGTTATTTTTGAATCTTGATGCAATGGTGAGTTTGATTTAGTTGTTTTGGGTGCACAGTGATTTAGGAAATTTCATTTCAAATTTACTTCAATTTTGTTTTCTCGAAGTGCATACCATATTTAATTGAAAAGTGAGTTTAGTGGGGTCACTTTGAGTGATTAAGCTTTAACAGTGGATGGTTTGCGGTCTTACGATGACGGACTAGTTATATGGAATAGTTGGTAAATACTAGTGACTGCTCACCTACTCACTTCTATGACCTCATTGTCAACGAAATATACCATTCGCATAGGAATAGTTTGTAAATATGACAGTGGCTGCTCACCAATCCACGAAATTCTGTTCAGAAAAGCTCATTCCTCCTCCACCTCTTAATCTATAAGCATGGCCGCATCTACAATGAACAAAATTTTGATCATGTGTGTCTATGTTCTACTGTTCTTATCTTCCATTCTTGCAGCACCACAAGGTAATCATTTTCGCTATTTATTCTTCAATAAAAGATTGCAATCTACACTTTAGTGGAATGTAATAAGTCATTATTTAGGTTTAGTTTTATTATTAATATAATAATGGCTGGTATTGCAGTTGAAGATAGAGGACGTTGTGTTGGAGAGAGTTGCAAGCCCCTTGCTCGCTGCTGTGAATTTAGGGGAGGTTGTAGTGGAGGTTGTTGCCTTAAATTGGTTTTCCAGATTAAATATGGTTGGAGAGGATGGATGATATATGGCTGTAAAGGATGGGTATATATAATATATATATATATAGATATAGATAGATTGGCAAGTGGGTTGCGCTGTGTCCATCTTCACTCATGTTGAAATCTTGTTAAATATTTGTAAATTAAATATAAACGTTTAATGATTTCAATGATTAGTAGTGGCTATATAAAATTATTTAATTAATCCAGAAGATTGGACTCCTATTATATTTTGTAAAAAGTAATGATCAGTAAAAAAACAAAGGAAAAAAAATAATATTTATAACTAATAATATTTTTAATTAATATTATATTTAATAAAAATATTTATTCAAAATATCTTTGTTTGGCAGAGTTGATTGGTAAAATATATTTGTTGAATTTATAAAAATTCTTTTAAAAAAAATTTAAAATAAGTTTTCCGTCTGACATATTTAAGTTAAAAAACTGAAAAAATTAAATACTTACAATTATATTGTAACACTCGATGTTTAGTGGTTGTATGAATTTGTTTAATGAATCGCGGAGTCTGGGCTCTTATTGTGTTTCATATTTCATTTGTACTAAGTAATGATCAATTAAAAAATACATATATAATATCTATAATGGATAATTTTTTAAATATTTTTAATTGATATTTCAATTATTTTGTAACACTGGATATTTAGTGGTATATGAATTTATTTAATGAATCCTGGAGACTAGACTCCTAATATGTTTCATATCCGATTTATAAAAAAAATGATCTTAAAAAAAGAAAGATATAATATTTATGATGGATAAATTTTTTAATATTTTTGATTAATATTATAATTAATAAAAATATTTATACAAAATATTTTTGTTTGATAGAGTTTATTGGTAAAATCTGTTAGCTAACTTATAAAAATTCTTTTCAAACGATTTAAAATAAATATTCCATCTAACATGTTTAGGTTAAAAATTTGAAAAAATCAAAAACTTACAATTATCAATCATATATATATATATATGAAAAGTGATATATAAAATTAAAGATAAATATTAAGATTAAATTAGATATTAATTGTTAAGTTATATATATAGTTCCAAAAACTAAAAATAAAATTTTAAGCTATATGTTGACATTTGGACCATGTTTGCATTTTTTTTAAGTAGTTTATTTTTTTAAATGATAATAAATTAATTATAGATATAACATTTAATTTTTAATATAACTCATAATTTTACTAATTTGTATATATGTATGTATTTATTTAAAATAATATATATAATCAGAGGTGTTTTATATGAAAAAGTATGCAAATATTCATCTCACATTTACTTAAAAATTTAAATATTTTATTGCCGATTCTATGCTAGTACCTATTGGTACAATGCAATATGCATGCACAACTACAAGGGATTTGATGTTGTGGTCTTGTAGATTCTTTACAATTATCGAAAAAAATGTAGTTTCTACAAAAAATATGATGTGGAGATATTAATTCTTAAAATATAAATTATTAAAATGTTTCTAATTAAATTATTTTTAGACTATGGGAATCCAATGTCAATGAATGAATGAATTAATTTCTTTGGAGGAGGGTCCAAATGATATCCTCTCTATTAGGGCCTTCGAGTGTTGCTTCTATTTTGCACTACTTTCAAAGTCCAGTGCACCCCAAACCCTCAAATCAAAAATTAAATTAAATTTTAAATGGTTTCCAATTAGCTCTGCATATGGAAATTACATTGATAATTTCCATATGTATTGAAAAACATAGATGGGGATAGTTTATTCATAAATTGTTAGTGTATTACATGCATTATAGTAGTTAGCTTTCAGTTATGCTTTGGTTAGCTTTCCACTGATCATGTAAGCGCTACTAACTAGCATACTTCACTATTATTAAGCCTAGTTAGGTTTAGCGTAGGTGATGTTAAGTGGGAGTTAATCCATTTGTAAACTCCACTAAATAATAATGGCTTTGCCTATATGTACACTCATCTTTTCCATTCAATATACGTTGAAAAATCTTCTTTGTTAATGTTTATTTTTTAACCTAGAGATTCTGGCAAATTTCTACATGGTATTAGAGCAGATCAGGGTTAACCAAAAGTCTAATATTAGAGATATACATGAGCCTTCAAATCTGAACAATAGATAGTTGAGCTACAAGCGAACTACGAGCCACATAGCCTACATGTTGCTCTCCACATTCAATTGATGGTGTTC
This sequence comes from Torreya grandis, assembly GCA_037957365.1. NCBI lineage: Eukaryota > Viridiplantae > Streptophyta > Pinopsida > Cupressales > Taxaceae > Torreya > Torreya grandis. The sequence goes on along the minus strand of JARHVA010008016.1, from coordinate 20,809 downwards.
CAATGTGGGATGATCCACACACACTGTTGAGGTTTCATGCCAGGTTTGCCATTGAAAATATTGCAATCCATTGGTATTGTGGAGTACATGCCCTGATCAGTGGTGTATTCTAGCCTCATGAATTTCATTTTGGTTCTTCATGGCCCTGTGCTCCAATACCCTACCAGTCAAGCCTCTTCTACTTGCCACATAGCCTTTCTTAAAAGTGATCTACATGAATGCTTGAGGGTATCAGGTTATAAAATCTGTCAGAAAGAATATCATTTGTATATTGTGCTACTATTAAAAATATTATGTGTCATATTCACCAATTGATAGTAACAAGATGCAAATCTGATGCCCTTATTTTATAGGAGGTAGGCTTTGAGTGATTGTTCTGGCTATTTTGAGGGGTAAGATATTTGGTCCCATTAGCTTGGAAAGTTCTCCTTAACACCCAATGCATCTAGATCTAAAGTGCACCTCGACCCTTGATTATACATGCAGTGTAGTAATATGCATGCTAAGCTTAAATCCCTAGTCAACTATACCTACATGAATTATGGCAGTGCCTAATTATCTTTTTCTCATATCTTTAGTGAAATTTAACTTTATATATGCCCACAATTTTAAAAAAAACTTAAAGCATGTTTTATTCTTATTTAGAATAGCTTTGGATAATTTTTTAAATAAAACCTTATCTAAGAGGCTTTTTAAAAAAACTACATGTAAAGGTGATGAGGTAGATGTTTTCTCACTTTAATTGATGCAATGAGGTCCACGCTTCAATTCTAATTCCAACGGATGGTTACACAACATGCTTCATGCTTGACCCTGAAGAGTATTTAAATTTTTTATACCAATTTAATTAAACAGACCATTAATATTAAACAAATGTATTTTTCTATAACATTTGATTGGTAACTCAGAATTGAGTGCCACATTTTTCAAAAGTGTATATTTTTTCATCTTATTTTTATTGATCTATTTTGTTTTGAGCCATATTCAGGGAGGTTGTGAGCCCTACTATTTTCTGCAACATACTTCATGCACTGATTGTTTATATAGATCACTTCCTCACATGCAAAAATCATATTCCATTTCTATATGGATAGATTCTTGCACTCACTAATCCTATTCAATTTGAATAGTGGGATAATACTTTTGATAAGGTTTTTTCCACTCTGTTACTTCATGTTTCCATGGATCTTCATTACCATGTGGAATATGTAGAGTGTGCATGCACTATTTGGAGCATACTATAGAGTCTTTTTGGTGATCCTATAGAGATTTATGTCACACCTCCTCCTCTCCTTCCTATTGCCTATTATGAGACTATTGTACTCTCTATTCATGCTTTTCCTTGTGTCTAACCCCCACTACAAGATGAGATTCTATCAGACCTTAGTTGTCCTATTGCAGATTCTACTTTCATTCTTGTACATATTGTTCATCCTTCATAACCTTCACACTTGCATTTTTGAGGACTTTACTGATTTCAATATGAGTACACCTATTGTGAGCATCAATGACTCATCTCTTCCTATGGAATTCTTTCTTTAGTTTTTGAGTCATGCTCCACTCTTCACATGGACATTCCGTTATTAAATGTTCCATGTCTATCTTCTTCTTTGGATATCCTCCCTCCTTCATTGTATGCTTCTTCATTTCCATCTTCTATAGTTAACCTTCTAATATTTGATCAAACATTGGCACATTTTAGTACTATCAGAGATACATTTCAACATTTTCTAGAGATCTACATCATGATTTCTATCTACACTCCACTTTAGTAGGAATTCAATAGCTTGACAGCTCATGGTTTCTTTCTTCCAAAATGATGATATAATATTTGTTGCAAAGGTAACTAGTACAACATTCATCATGTGACATTATGTGTATACATTCTATCTCTCTTTTGTGTAGGCATGCATCTTTCACATTTTGTAGGATACTAGGATCATCACTATGTACTTGAGTACCTCATCAACCATTGTTACTGGGACCAAATTTTAAATCCCACCTAAGCTATGTTCAAGGGGGATTCCTATTCCCAATTTCTTTACTTTGTCTCTCTTTTGCGTGGGAGATTTTTTCCAACCATGTTTTCTCCTCTTACTCCACTTTTGAGAGTTGCATTGTACATGGGTACCTCAGTAGGCCTTGTTGCCATGACCCATATTTTCCTTTTTGTCCACCTAAGATATGATTAAGGGGGGATTTTAGTGTATTACATGCATTACCATGGTTATATTTTAGTTATTCTTCTGTTAGCTTTAAGCTGATCATGCAAGCGTTGTTAACTAGCATACTTTACTATGATTAAGCCTAGTTAGGTTTAGCGTAGGTGATGTTAAGTGGGAGTTAATCCATTTGTAAAATCCACTATAATGTAATGGCTTTGCCTAATCCATTTGTAAACTACACTATACTGTAATGGCTTTGCCTATATATACAGTCATCTTCTCTATTTAATATAAGGTGAACAATATTTTTTGTTGATGTTTGTTTTCGAACCCAAAGATTCTAATGAATTTTTACATGAGCATCACTTGTATTTTTCACTAATGCCAAAGTCTATCACACCCCAAACCCTCAAATCAAAAATTAAATTAAATTTTAAATGGTTTACAATTAACTTTTAATAACAAAAATTATATGATAATTGCCATATGTATTGAAAAACATACATGGGGATAGTTTATTCATAATTTTATTTTGATATGTATGGTTATTATTATTTTGGCATACTTATGGTTACCGAAAATAGTTAATAGAAAAAACTAGAGTAACTTTTGTTCATCATTAAGGATATACAATGCTTACTTAAGTGACCCACCAGTAAATAGGTTGTATGTAAGCCCCAGTAAACTGTTAAGTGTTCAAAATCTATGATTTAGTTTGTACCAAAGCCATATCTTATTATTATCATATTTTCCTGAGTTTTGAAATCTCTCCAAAATGTTATGCAGTTCATCTTAGTCAATAAGAGAAGGATTTTTTATTTATTTTTAAGAATTTATAAAACAAAACTCATATGTTGGTCTATACATTCTAATAAAACCATTTTTATTTCACTTTTTCTTGCTCAGTCAAAATCCACCAACTCCACTATGCCGACTCTAACAGATATTTAACAACACATGTCATTTGAATATGAAGAGTAGTCTTCTAGAGAGTTTGATGCAACCATGTTTTACCATGTGTAGTCAATTAAATTTTGTGTATTTTTTGTGTAAGACCTCTTATTTAATGAGGCATATGTATTTGGTTTTCTCAAGTAATAAACCCAAACATTCATTGTCTTCAAGAAATACTTTCAGTCTATGTTTGTATTAATTTATAGAAGGTAATGATCCTTCAGTTTGGTATCAGATCCCAAGGTGTTGAACCTGAGAAGTGGCAAAGTCGTTGGTCCATGAAAGAGTTGAAGGCCACAAGCTTTGGTTGAAAAGTTGGGAGCAGCTAAAGAAATCATGTAAGATCCCACTGAAGTAGTAGTATGGTTGATAGAGAGATGTCGTTAGAAGAGATCATAGTGGTCAAAAAAGGATTTTTTTTTCCTGTGTCTAGGAGAAATCTTGATCGTTGCATAGAAAAGGCATAGCCAATGCAAGGGTATCGCTAATATTTTGACCAATATTCTGGTCAATTTTGAATATAGACCTACATATCATGGAGTTCTGACATATCTATACATAGTCTATAGAGCAGGTTGTAGTAATACACAATCTATAGATCACATATGTAGAGGATAGCATAGCTAGCTAAAGATCAGACCCAAGTCTAAAGCACAACTTGGGAGAGTTATTTGTGGCTACAACTATGGGGATAGTGCAGCCAATTGGACGGAGCCAAGAGGGTACTTGGTAGAAATTTATCATAATCCAAGACAAGTAAAAGGAGATTGTTGTTTTATCAAGAAAGGAGAGATTACTATTTACAGCTAGAAGAGTATTCACCGAAAAGTTTATCAAAGTAGGTAAAGGATCAATTTTTTAAAGAACTGAAACTTTCATCTACAAGCATGGTCAGCATAGAGGGTAAGGGTTGGAAACATCTACCAACATTTAATAGTCAAAATTATGATGTGTGGGTTAAGAAGATGAAGACAATATTTGTGGTGAATGATTTGTGGGAGTGTATTATCATCGAATTCATAGACGTGACTAATGTAGCAGCCTATAATGCATTGTCAAATGCCTAGAAGATACTGTTCAAGGAAAATTAGAGAAAGGATATAAAAGCCTTGAACCTAATCGAGATAGTTATGGCAGATACCATATACCCTAGAATAGAAATAATGAGCTATTTAAAGGAGGCATAGGAGATCCTCCAAAATTTTGACTGAGGTACTAATTAGGTACAATTAGTGAAACTCCAAATGCTTAGAAGAGATTTTAAAACTCTTTAGATGAATGACGGTGAGTCCATTTCAGTTTTTCATACTATAATATCTAGTCTAACAAATCAGATAAGGATTAATGGTGAAATAATGGAAGATCAAAGGATCATAGAGAAGATTTCAAGGAGTTTGTCATTGATATATGATCCAATGCTCATTGGAATTGAAGAGGATAAAGACCTTTCAACAATGATAGTGGATGATTTGATGGGTTTGCTACAAACCCATGAGCAGCGGCTAATCAGATCCGCTCTTTCTTCCCTATAGCAAGCTTGCAAGGCTTAGGCTAGTTTCAGAGGTAGGGGGAGAGGAAGAAAAATAGAGGTAAAATCTTTAGAAGTAGAGGAAGAGGAATAAGTTACTATAAAAGAGCAAGGTCAAGCGGTCAAGAGTACCAAGCAGCTCATAGTTAGACTCCAAGTACAAGAAGAGGATTAGTACTGCAAATCAAAGGTATGACAAAATTAATGTTTAGTGTTACTATTATCTTAATTATGGTCATTTTTCTAGTGATTGTTTAAAGAGGCAACATGACCAGTCAAGGAAAAATGCAAATGTAGATAATGAGCTAATGAATGAATTTGACCACTTGCCAAACATATTTATTATATGTAATACTATTGAGCAAAGCAACGACAAGGTTTGGTTCTTGGACAGTGATTGTAGTAACTACATGAGTGGTAATAAGAGTATTTTTACCTCAATTAACAAGAGCATTCAGTCTGAGATCAAAACGGGGAATAATGAAAAAATTCCAATTGTGGGCAAATGGTCCGTACACAATCTATCATCATAGCGTCCTAATCAGGTTTTACATCCATTAATTAAACTATTGTTTTTAATGGTCCGACGTCCTAATCAGGTTTTATATCCATTAACTAAACTATTTTCTTAATGGTCCGGCGTCCTTAATCAGGCTTTTTATTAGGCTTTCTATCGATTAATTGAACTTTGCGTCCATGGTTTCAATGCCATGTACGCTACACATATCTTATGTTTCAGGAGCAGCGCCCGATCTATACATTTTTTTCATTGAAATTCAAGATACTGGTATCAATCTATTGCTGTAACATCTCTTATTTTCAAATATATGTATTTGTAAAAAATAATTAGTTATATGTTAATAAGCCTCAAGACAGCTTGAGAGGTCACATATACCATAAAACACTACCCATTTCAATATTTTTTCAATTCAAGTGTGTTCAATTGTATACTTTTTCCTCAAGTTTACTTACTTAATGGTTTGAAAGTAAACAACCAGTGTATTCGTATTTATTGCAGTCATACAAAACCGTTATACAACCAATCAACATGAATGCCCCGACTATTTAACTTTTACTCACCTTCCTGCTAATTGATTTACAAAACTGTTATAGATCAACTCAATCTAGTTTAGATAAATAAGGTGAGCAAATTCCTTAAATTTGGTGTCACCTAAGCAAGTGCAATTATCTATAGAATTGGTCCACCCACTTGCCAAAATGGTACCTTCATTATCTATCATTATACCATTTAGATGATGATTTATTCATTTCATGTTTGAACATTGACGAGAAATCGATTTAATCTGTATCGACTATTCTTGTGTGATTTCTACCAGTTCATTTATTCTCGTAACCTTTAAATCAACTTTTTTTGTTTAATTTTCCATTCACGGATTTGTTTATACAAAATCGGACCTATTTAACTTGTTACCACATCTCTTGCATTATCTTTTGCAGAAATAAGGAAATGATATCAAATTTACACCAAAATGAATGTTGAGGCGAGTGTCAAAATGCCCTCGACCTAAAGGTCAAGTGCATGGATGATCTTTGGTTGACTGACTCACTTTATTTTTTCATGTTTGAGAGAGCCTCTACTCACTTGTCAACAAATTCGCTATTCATGCACTCGACTTTTAGGTTAAGAGAGTTGGCTGCAAATTATTGCTTGTTTTCATGATATTGAAATGATCAAAGAACTGCTAGCTAGAGGTTGTTTGTTTGCGGAGATCAAAATTAAAAGTGGAGAAATTATTCGACATAACAGGAAAGACAAATGGTTGAGAAAGGTATGTCAGTAACCTTTCTTTTAGTGTTTTACACCCGTCATTTCTTTAATAGTTGTGTGCTTTCTTTATAATTTAATACATGTTGAAACATTGGTAGAGATATTAATAGTTGAAGGAAATGATCAACTACTTCTACATATACATTAAATTCATTTTAAAGATATTTTATTGGGGTCCAAGTCCTATTAGATATATTAATTTTCTATATTCAAAATTGTTGTAGATTTGGTTTGAACGAACGCTATAAGAGATGCATTATGGGTACATGTTTGCTACTTTTATATCCCTTCTTTTGTTGGACCATTTCCAAAAAAAATTTGCTCATACTTTATAAATTATGTTGACTGTGATGTCATTATCTTCAACAAAGGTGTATTGATTTTCATATTTTTCATCTACTTCTTTGACCCTGCATTTTAGGAATATGTTCACTTATTTATAGGATCCATTTTGTCATCTTAAATAAATACAAACTTCTACTCTATTTGGAGTTCTAAATTTAATTAGAGAAGACCCCATACCCATACTTCCTCAAAAGCCCTATTTGGATTCCTAGCTCTGCATTTGAACACAAATTCTAAAATCCATTGTGCAGTCCCAGAAATCTAATGTAAAAATAAGAAGGAAATCCCTCCTAATCAAAGCCTTCAATTTTACGACCCACAATATTGACCAACTTGCAATCAAATTGATGCCCTAGGCATTGACATCTCTTTGTTGGAAAACCCCTCTTATGATTTCTTGTGTTTAGCTTTAAAAAACTACATTTTTGTTCTTCAGGAATCTATGTAACACTAGAATAAATGTATCAGTTATTTGGTTAACAATTCCAACGTGCTTTAAATAAATATTGAGAGTCATTCAGCATATGTACTTATTCGAGTGAAGAAACAAAAATAAGTTGACTGACTAAATAGCAATATAATTTACAATAAGTTACACATAGAAATAAGATGTTCGGCCCTAAAGCTCTATTGAGAAAAACTTTCAAGGGAGATAATTGGAGCAAAAATCTCTTGCACGTTGCACGTAATGGACCTAGGCACATGGATATACATGAGATGAGGAATAAGCATAATTCTTAAAAAATTTAAGATGGATAAATGAATGTGTTTTCTTCTTCTTGTTGAATTAAAGATTTCAATTTTTTTTTAAATATATATATTTTTAATGGAATAATTTTATATTTTAAGATAAAATATTATATTGGATATGTCATAACAAAGTTAAATGTTGGATCTTTTTGTGTAGCGGTTTGTAGCTCACTTTTTGATAGGAAGGTGTCGGGGCAACACCCCCACTAGTGTTGTAAGTAGTCTAGGGGAGGCGACACTAGTGTTGTAGGGGGTCAAACACTTGCTTCCAAAAAGATGAATTCTATAGAATTCTATTCTTAAGAAGAAAAATCTTAATAACGTTTTTTTCACTTTATTTTTAAGAAGACAAATCCTAACAATACTATGCCAATTAAGTGTATTTATCTTTGTGAAGAACCAAATTAACTCATAAAGAGTTCATATGTAATATGTTCATCTTGAATTAATAAAACCCTAATATCTTGCACTGTAAATGTTTTCTTAATTCTATTTAAGTATTACTAAATAAATCTGCTATGTTATCCCATCTATATTTAGTATTTTATCTATTTAAATTATCTCTGTTATTAAAAACTTATATTTTATTATTGAAATTTTTGATTATTTGTTACTGCAAAATATCAAGTTTTCTAACATATCACATCGATCACAAGAAAGAACGAAATCACTTTAAATAACACAAAAAAATAATAATAATTAAATTCAACTACATCTTTTCAATCCCAAAAAAGATACAGCGTATCACGCAATAAGATCTATGGCCCATTGAACATCCAAACAACACAGCATAGAATAAAGTATTTATAATTGAAAAAAAGACTTTCACAAGGAATTTTTTATTTATATGCCTAGAAAATTAACTATAGAGATGCAGAGTTATGAGATAATTTATTTTGGCTGGGGTAATAGTTCTATTCTTCTCGTCTTGAGATAACCCCTCTGCCTCTACTCCTAGTTTCATCAATAACACCCGGTCTGGTCGTACTACTACTTTCATTAATAACTAGTGTGGCTACGATCTAGCAGTTGAAATAGGGATTTAAAGGTAGCAAATTCTTGATTGTTTTTATTATTATTTTTATTTAAATTTTCATATGAATTTAATTAGGAAATAAATTGATATACCTAAAAGTGGTGTTTGATTGCCATGACCCTTCCAACTTGCACAATTGGTATCAGGGTACCCCTGCACACTTTAATTTTCGCCAGTGTGTTTTTATTTTTTTTTTTTTTTTAAGATTATGTATAAGATGTAAAATTTGGTGGAACAGAATCACATCCAAAGCCTTGTTCACAGGGACGTGTCCTACCAACTATTTTGATATAAAGGACTTAAAGCCTTATGTTTGTCTTCCATCTCATCACTACTGCCAGCAATGATTTCACCAAAATACAAACAAATTAGTTTCCATCCAACAGATAGAACAGCCATAGAGTCTTCAGCGATTGCCTGTATTTAAAGACGGAACAATTATTTTGAAAAAAAAAAAAAAAAGTTATTAAGACGACAAATTTCAGAAAGTTTACTTTTATTCAAAAGCCCAAATTCGAGATAGGAACAATAAAAATGGTCAATGGTAAGCCATGTCACGTAGCCTGTATTTCTTTCGAAAATAAAAGTACGATGTTTCGTGTCAAAATGCACTAAATCTCCCACAATCCAGCTGCATGCACCGAGCAAGAAGAAGCGGCTACAACGCCTGTGGCAAAGATAGGAGGAACTATGAAATCAACACTCGATCTCTTAAACTCAACACGTCCCCATCGCCACTCGAAAACAACTCCTGTGGCTTGGCAAATAATGCTCATTCCTGTGTTACAGAGGCTACTGTGCAAAGGGGGACAACGTAGAAGTGAAAACCAATTCCTGTGTTACAGAGGCTACTGTGACCACGGCTGCCAGCAACACTGTCCACATAATTGTGTGTATGAATAAAGGCCTTCGCATCACCCAACTGAAAAGCTGCAAGTTTACTATTTATGAACGATTGTGGCGTTGAAGTTTACCATGTATCTTCGAGACACCACTCAATATGCTCTACCCGGCCATCACAACGGTTAACAAAAATTTAATGAAGTAGCTAGTAGCAGCGATATATATGTATTTGGGTTGAACCCATTCACAAGAAATACCCATGTTTGGCTGACCTGAAGTTGAAGATGGTAATATTTCTTACACACATATTGTGCACAAACCTTGCCAGTGTACATTGCATGTTCTGATTTATTTTATATAAGGTTTCTAATTTAATATTTTCTCTCAAAGTGCTCCTATAATATAAAATATAGGAGTAGTAAATATCATATATAATTTTAATATTTATTTTATTTTAAAAAAAATTGATTTAAAATTTCACTTGCATATACCATAAACAATTGATTAAATTTTATAATTATAAAATAAAAATATTATCATACGGCCATCAAATTTATTTGAGATAAGAGGAGTTGTTTTTGTCGTGATAGATTCTCCACCACCGAAACATGATTGTTGAATGCCCTGGTTACAATACACTAAAATAAAACATTACGAAAATAAATGTCGTTGAATTTTGTTTTGGATATAATCGTTCCACACCTTTCCCCTGTTTTCAACTTCTTCAAAAATCTTTTTGTTCATTTTATATAGTTTTTGTCAAAGTTTTCTCTTGAAGAATCACCATTCAAAGCATTTGTCGACGATTGTGGATGCATATATTGCCATTTTTTTTTTTCTTTCTATTAGCATATTCAAGTTTTTCTTTGAAAGGCCTCATTCTCATTAGATAAAGTGTTTTAAAATTCTTTATTAATTTATTTAATTGAAAAATATGTCTTTTTGATTTGTAGATATTGTAATTTTAAGCAATTTCAAGAGGTTAGATATTGATAAGTTCAAAATAATATATATTATTTTTCTTATTAATAAATATTTTATAATATTAATATGTTAGATTGATTTGTTTATTAATTATTATTATATAAAAATAAAAAAATTATTATTGTTAGAATTTTATTTTTATTTTATATTAAAAAAACTACTTTATTTATTACAGTTAAAATGAACTTTAACAAATATTTATGAAGGTCATTTTGATATATATATATATATGACAAATCCCAGAAAAATAAAATATGTATTATTATATTTTATTTCTTTTTTCATTATAATTATTATATAATTTATATCATTTTACATCCAATAATTTCCATTGAATATCCTATTTTATAATAATTATTGAAATTAAATAATGTCAACACATTCATATTTACATAGATTTAATATGTACCAATAAATATTCGTAATTTATAGCTATATTCTGCAATTAATATGTCAAGTCTTTTAAATACATTTTACTATATATTAGCTAAATGGAGATATATAAATCTTTCTATAATTTTCGTAAAAATAAATAAAAATAAAAATAAAATAAAATAAATATTACTTTACATTAACTTTGATTTTTTTATGTGAAAGTGGAGACATAAAGAACATTGACTGACATATTTAAAGATATGTGATCCTTTTAATTTCACGTAGACTATTTATTTCTATAAACAATGCTACTTTAATTTTATTTTTATTTTTTAATATTTTATATAAATAATTATTTGTGTCCCATAATCATGTAACTTATATTTATTTGAAAAAATAAATGCATTAAATCTCTGACAATTCCCTGTATACACAAAACAGGTTGAAGGCGTTACGACGACAACTGTAGCAAAGATGGGAGCAACCATGAAATCTATACTAGATCTCTTAAACAATTAACCTGGAAAATGCAATACGTTCCCCGGTTATCCAATGCCACTGGAAAGCAACTCTTATTACTTGGCAATTCATCCTCATTCATGCACACCTTATAAAATTGTGTTATAGGGACAGAATAAAAGTGAAAGCCAATTCCTATGTGACAAAGGTAATTGTGACCACTGCTGGTAACAATGTCCATGTAATGGTGTAGATGCATGAGGACCATCTCATTCACCTTTCTTAAATGCTACAAGCTTGAACAACTGTGGCGTTGAAATTTAGGAAATATCTTCCATACACCCCTCAATATGCTCCACCCAGCAATCAAAATGTTTAGCCAAAGTTCTATGAAATGTTTAATAGTAAAGATATATTTGTATGAAATACTTAGTTTCATACATTCACAAGAAATATCTATGTTTTTTTTTTTTTTTGGTGACATGAATTTGAAAGGTGTTAACATTGCCAGTTAGGGTCAGCTTAGATATAGGTGACGTTCTTGCTTATTTACGAATACATGTTTTAAAATACTTGTGTGTTAAATTAGTTTCATTATTTTATAATTATAATTAATATATATGAAAAAAATGTCATTAATCTAATTATTATTTATGAAAATTATTTTAAAAATAATGTACAATATATATGGATTAATTTTATAATTTTTATTAATATAAATTGAACATAATAAAGAATAAATATGACAACATGCAAATGAGATGAGTTTAATATGAATGAACATCTCAACAAAAATACATATAAAATGAGATAAAAATATAATCAAACTCTAATAAAAAGGTGGTCACAATATACAATGTATGTAGATTGATTGACCAAAAAAAAAAAAAAACACACCAAAAACTAGATCATAAAAAAGTTCTAAAACAACAAAAATATAAAACAATAAATTTCAATAAATATGAATACATACAACAACATGAATCCATTCAAGCCTGTCCTCAAATTTTATTGTTAAGAACACAAATAATATAAAACAAGTGCAATAAACACTGCTTATTAAAAGATGCAATGCAATCAGATGTTACACTCATAATAATGAAGATCAAATATGATAATATACTTCCATTAGGGAAATGATTTGTACACTTGTGAAATCCAATAATAGAATATAATGTAAAAATCAATAAGAACAACATATGAAATATTGGGTCACAAAAAGAAATAACATCTTGTCTAATAAAGTGACGAAAAATACAAGAGCTTCAAAGAAGTTGAGGATAAATTAATGGTAGCCATATTAGAAATGTCCAGAGACATTTAAAATTATATAATCTCTATTTCAACATGGATTAGACAAATGTTTTTCACCAAAACATGTGCTATACTTGTCTAGGATGTTATTTTAGAATAAAAAATCATCGAGAAACTAAAGGACTATTTTCTATCATAACAAATATCAAAAAGAGAAATAAAATCATTGATTTTATTCATTGTTTATAATATGTATTACATACCAAAACCATTTAAATAAATGTTGATAGCTCATGTCAACCCAACCCTACAAATAACTCATGCAATTCCATGACAATATAAATATACATGACATGAAATTAATTCTATACAAGATGCAAAATAAATTGCTAAGTTTTATTTTATTGTTCGAAGGAGGCATCAATATGGAAAAAATTACAATTTTCTCATTAATAAAAAGAGGGTATATAAGCCACTTAATTAAAAGATAATCCTTAAAAAATCTATATAATTTCAATATGGATGCACATATCTATAAAATATGTCTAATTAAATATGTCTTATACCAATAAAAATGACTTCCATAAATTTAATCTCGTTTATATGGAATTGAACATGATGAAATTCTCATACAAATATATATTAATTTGTGGGTCTAGTTATGAATATGGATGGAGGAAATATCATCGATCACACTATGTTGATGCCCTACAAACCACCCAATAGCCCAAGAGAGATCAATTTAGAGAGATGGAAGAAGCAATTGGTTACAATCTTGAGTAAAGTGAGCCCATCTACATGAATTTGTTAAACATTTAATTGATATTAGGATTAGCGTTCTAGTAATCACCTTCATATATAAATTTTATGATGAACTTGATCATGTGATATCATGCAAAAAATTATTTAATAGTTATTGTTGAGAATATTTTTGAAGATTTTTAGATTAGAATCAAAAAATTGTATAACCATATGGAAAATGTACCCTTATCCCACATTTTGGATCATGTAAAGCAATTTAGCACAACTTTGATGGATAAAAGATCTTATAGAAAAGTGTCATGCTGAATTAAATGGCATGTTGCATCAAACTAAAATTCTAACTATTTTCTTCACTTTAAATGTAGTTTGGTATGCATTCCCTAATCTTTATATATTAATCTATGAAAACCCACCAATAGATTTAAAGAAAGTACAAATTAATGAAATACAAAAATATATTATTTACTTCCTCAAAACCTATTAATAGATTAAAGAATAAAAATGAAATAAAAATATATATTATTTATTATCCTTATATTGTTGCTTACTACATGCACCTTTGAAATATAATTTGATGGGGTCTACATTTTTATGTGTTTCTAACTTCTTTCAAATTTTACTTCCTTTGAATTCTTGTGACACTTATGTTAATTCTCTATTTTCTCTTATGCATATCATGTTTAAATATAAAAATTTGAAATTTGAATATAAAACATTAAAATTAGAATAATCAAACTATGATGGGATCATATATACATGCTTTAAACTTAACTTGAGAATTAATTTTTTATATGTCATGTTATATTTTTAAGTTGTTGAAATGTTTCTTAACAATTTTCTTCAACCCAAATGTGGAGTTAAACCACTCAAAACTCAATCACATGATAGCTAAACACCTCAAGTTCATTGATTCAGAAGCACGAATGATCACCATTTACACTTGGGTTGTAAGATATAAGTTTTAACCTACCACATCACATTATTTTGAGTAATTTTAAATTTGCATGCTTATGTAAATATGCAATTTGTAGATGGAGAACAAGGATTCATAAAATTTCATATTAGATACACATTTTCATATGTAGATAGCATATATATAAAAATATAAATATATTAAAAGTGGCATTGAAAGTTTTTGTGAATCCATCTTTTATACATTTCATTTTTGTTTAGTTTATGTTAATTATAATTTTATTATTAAAATAGATTCAATGCTCATTTATTAAATATGGACCTCAACCTTTTTAATTAAATCTATCCTTCAATAGATTAATAAATAGATTGGTCAAGTAAAAATATCTTTCTTGTTTAAAAAGAGCATTAAAAGCCTTCTATACTTATAGTAATCATGTTAGAGCTTTGAAAATTTACTATATATGAACTATTTTTTGTCTAGTTTTCTTTCAACAAACTTTGTATCAACTTCTTTTTGAATTTCTACACAAGCTATTATAATAATATATAAACTCTTGTCAAATTTATTTATATTTTGTTAACCAAAAAAAATAGTGTCATGTCATTATATAAAAAAACAATATCTTCTTTAAAATGATATTTTAACTATGGATGTTTTTACAAATTCTTATATTTAAATTGTATTGTTATAGGATAAGAAATATATGATTTTTGTTTCTATTCACTTTCTATATATCAAACTAACCTTTATCTATTTTGTATATAGTGTTAATAATGTTTTATTATGTTTTATATCATATACCTATATCACATTATCTATATTTTTGGTTGATATATGCATATATGTATTATTTTATATCACATCTTTTTTTCCTTCATGCATATCAAGATTAAATTGTAATTATGGAAAGGGTTGTAGTCTGACTGGTGAGGATGATGGTTGCTTATATGTATCCACTAGTGTACAAATTGCTCTACATACCTGACACAGAGAGTCAAATGTTAAGGCCATGATTGTGCCCAGGTGACTTTGGCAGTGTAGATGCCCCTTACTCAGAGCTACTTAGTTGAAAGAGCTCACTGATTTGGATGTACGATTACTCATCATTGTAATATGTTATATGTTTATTTATAAAATATGATCTGAGATGTTGACATTCTATGTAATTTAATTATTCCTTGTGAATGATGCATGTTAATGCACACACAACAAATGTATTACATTTCAATTTGATAGCAAGACCTAGTAATAACTCATACAATTATGAATAAGTTGTATTATATATTATGAAAAAAGGTATAACACATGATTATGAGTAAAGTAGTAAATTTATAATAAATTTAATTTTAAAATAGATTATTTAATATTATTTGTGGGTGCATTTTTACATTTAAAATATTTAATACAAAATTTCTTATTGGAATGATTTCAATATAATTTTATTATACACAATAAAAATATAAAAAATTAAATGTAAGGTAGTTGGCTAAAATTTATTGTTCAAACTCCACATTAACTTAGAGCATGGTACAAAAAAAAAGAAATAAAAAATTATAAGATAACTTAAATACAAATTACAACACCCAAGAGAAGAGGCAAAAGATTATCCTTGAATAACATAATAGTTTAAGAAACAAATTCTGTTGAAAGAGAGATTTTAATACAAAAATTTAAAAAGGATTAGAATGGAATAAATGTTGAAAATATTGTCACTGATGTCAAGTTATAGCATTGGTGATAAAGGCCCCATAACATTTATTGTCTAAAGGTGTTTTTAATGTTCATATTTTGGCTAAAATATGTTGATATTTATTTAATATTAACAAATATATTTTTGGTTGTATAAAAGTCAAAAGAGGGCCCATGGAAAAGTCAAAGATTCATGGGGTAAAGACAAAAGAGGAATGGGACACATTTTCCCATGAATAGTCATCTTGAGGAATTCCAAGAGTCACCAAGTGAAGACAAAAGAGGAAGGGCACAATATCTCATGAACGGACACTTTGAGGAATACAAAAATTCACAAATGGAAAGGATGCATTTACTCATGAAGGTTTGTCATGTGACTTTTCGTATGCAAGGATTCGAAGGGTCATGCAAGTTTGGTGCCATTTTCCATGAGGATTTAAGGGTCACAAAGGTTGAATGCCAAAGTTCGTTTGGTAATCTATAAATAAAGACTTGGGAAGCATTTGTAAAGTGTGGAAGAGGGCATGGTTTGTAATTTTCATATCTAGCTTAAAAGAGAAAAGAAGAGAAAAGAAATAGATATTGTAATGTGTTATCATTTGTTGAGAAAGCAATATTGAGAGATAGTTGTGTGGTATACACAATAGGGGTTGGTGTTCCTATGGGTTGGTGCTCATGAATAGTTTTTATGTTGGTGCTCTTATAGGTTGGTGCTCACAAATAGTTGTTGTGTTAGTGCTCGACAAAGGGGTTGGCGCTCCTGCAAGTTGGTGCTTATGAACTTTATAATTTGACTTGGTGCTCATTCATATACTTGAGATTGTTTTCTATAGTTTTTCCACATAACAATATGGTCTCTTCTCTCTCTCTCTCTCTCTCTCTCTCTCTCTCTCTCTCTCTCTCTCTCTCTCTCTCTCTCTCTCTCTCTCTCTCTCTCTTCTCTCTCTCTCTCTCTCTCTCTCTCTCTCTCTCTCTCTCTCTCTCTCTCTCTCTCTCATGTGGTGCTTATTATTATTATTTTAGTTTTATTACATATCTTGAATGTTTGGTTAGGTGGAATTTGATTAAGTGAAAGTTTATAAAATATATGATATACTGATTCACCCCCCTCCTCTTAGTATATCCCATGCTTAACAATCAAAAGGTTTGTTTCTAGGGATGTAAGGTATTAAATAATTACACCAAAATATTATGTATATCTTTCATCCTATCAATTCTAAAATTACTAATTTCACTAAAAATATGAATCCCACAAATATTTTCCATCAAATTGATAGAACAACAAATAAATTATTACTGATGTCGTGCATTTAACTATTTATGGGAGATAAATTTCATGAAATTTGACTTATATTCATAGGAAATATTTTAGGGTGGTAATGTGGAAATGGTGAATATCGTATTACCTATATTTAATTGGGAAACACAAGTCTGATCATTCTTGGGAAATACATGGTTGTTGAGCTATATGTTACAATATAGCTCAAGTTTTTTAAATAAACTTAAAAAATTACTAGGTATTCAACACCAATAAATATTTCATTGCTTTATTAGAATAGATGGATAACTTTTGAAATTTTTACTTTGAGGGAGGTTAATTAACATATAGGGAATCAGGGAATCTTACTCACTAGAGATCAACATCAATAACACCTGTCTGAGATGAAGATAAATGAGATATGGTAAAGCATCCTTCAATATTCCTACTAGGTCTTTAAGGGCATTAAGGACACCATCGGGTGCTTAAAAGGTCAAAAAATTTAGCCCTTATTTTTCCCATCTTTTTGTTAATGATAATGATGGATTTAATTTCAGACTAAAGAGGGATATGAATCCACTCTATATTATCCATATCAGATAAAGAACAACTGATATAGATCTCCTTGAAGACTATCAATGTCCTTCATGATCAAAGTAACCTAAAAGCCATGCTAAGAAGAATAATCTTTCTTTCATATTAGGCACCTTAGTGATGCCATTCATTCCTCTTGGTAACGTAGACTCTTCGTTGAACCTTTCATGTAGTCATCCACCTCAACCTGAATGAGGGCACTTAAATATTTTTGACCATCAAGAAATTCACCAAGGATTAAGGCTACATAACCAAATGATTATTATATAATTAAAGTAAAAAAGAACATGAATAATGATATAATCAAAGTTGAACTCGATCAAGAGAGGAAAAAAGGTAGCTTAGAGTCTATAAAAATATTTAGACTCAATATGTGGTAGAAATGAAAGGGTAAAGGAGACTAGATATTTAAGACATACCTACACTTCATTACATCACTTCTACCAAATAAACATAGATCCTTGATGCTTTAATGGTATGACATTAAACCAGATCTATAAAAAAAACATTCACTCTCCTTCTAAATGAACCAAAACTTTAGATTCCAACTCTACAACATTAAATTCCATGTAAAATTTCTAATGCTTCCATATAATCATACAACCTCAATGCCAATGGAATGACAAATAAACTCAACCAACATAAAAATAGGCCAAGGTCTTCAAAAAACTCATTCCATAAATGACAAATTAAGGAATAAGAAACTACAAATTACATAAAAGATGTGGATCTAAATGGAAAGGAACCTAAAATATGAGTAATGGCTAATGGAGGGTGGAACTGATACAATGAAAAAAAAATAAAAAATATTCATCCAAGATCTCTCCAATGGCTCATTACCAAAACCATTGATGCTTCAACATACACTCAAAAGTAAAAACCCAATTGTAAATAAAACAATTGTTATACACACAATGAGATCTGAAAAAAAATTATGAAGTATGTAAAATCATGTATATTACAAAGAAGAATATTTGCTTATATAGGCAAGGAAAAATAAGATGTAAGTTAAACTAGGTAATGTGGGACAAATATCCATATAAGATGAAACTAGGTAAACCTATAGTAAAAATGAGTAATAATATACTCTAAAAGAGAGAAAAAAGAAATGAGCTAAAAATCCCCCTACGCCCCCTGACCCCACACCCCCCTCCCCCTCCCCCCCCCCCAAAAAAAAAAAGAGAGAGAGAAAAAATAAGTGAACTAAAAATCCCCCCAAATATGATGTTGAATAAGTTTTCACTCTAAGTACTCTCAAGTCACAAAAAAACTCAATCCACATGAGTGGTTCAAATCTACTACTCAATGACAAAAAATAACTGACATTGGGCTTCACTAGAATAACTTTAATTAAGAATACTATCAATGGTGATTAAAGTAAAAAATATTAGTTCGTGTGCAAGAAATGATCAACATTAAATAAGGAGAATGTAATCTGGAAATCCCCTCAAAGATGATGTTAATGAAGTTCACACTCTAAGTACTCACAACTCTCTCTCTCTCCTCTCTCTCTCTCTCTCTCTCTCTCTCTCTCTCTCTCTCTCTCTCTCTCTCTCTCTCTCTACTCTCTCTCTCATCTCTCTCTCTCTCTCTCTCTCTCTCTCACTCACACACACACACACACACACATGTCAATGGTGGACCAAATGAGGATGACAATACTATGGAGATAATGGACAAAAGTTTTAGCAAGACCATTCGCATGTCCATGTTGTGAATCATAGGTATTCCCACTTGGGGAGATATCTTCATCACAAATATTATCCCCATCATCCTAGCCCTTCCTTCAATTTTTCCTATGAGCATCCTAATTTTGATCACCACTTATGAACTAAAGATCTATGGGATGTACATCAGAATAATTAGTGTCCACCATTTAACATTCATTTGATGTCACATGACCAACATCATGGAGATTTTTCTCATCATGACTATTTCCATGAGTATGCCATGTATTCCTATCATCCTTGTGGTGACCATCACACCTCCCATGGATGTACCCCCACCTCATGGTAGAGATGAATTTCCATCATGATTGATCTCCTTATCAAGAGCCACCTTAGCATCATCCTCTCTGTGGTCATGGTTATGATGATGTCTATGGGCATAGGCATCATCACTACCATCACAAGCCCCCTCTTGGAGGTCATCATCAAATTGCTATAAACCATGCTTATGAAGATCTCCATCATAATCCTCTAGCCCCTTGGCTATATGTTATTCTCCTTCCTACTCCTATCCCCTAAACTACCTAAGTTCAATGGGACTCGAGACTCCACTCCCATGAAGCATATTATGGCATTCGTGATGGCATGTATGGATTGGGAATAGGACAAAGGCATGGTGTTAAATCTCTTCTCTCATTCTCTATGAGATAAAGCTCTTGTTTGGTTTCAAAATATGCCTCCATATTCTCTCTCTAGTTTCACATCTCCTTATGTATTACTTCCTCCAATATTTTACTATTTATAGACCCTTTAACCTCAACATCCAATAACTCACCTCCATGACATAGGACAAGGGTGAATCATACTCTAATTTTGTATGTATATGGCATTCAATTTTTTACACATGCATAAATAGGTTCTCAAATGACTAGATTTATGATATTTTCATGCAAACATTGAGGTAGGAGGTTCACTTTGAGGTCCTCAAGTGTGAACCCACCTCTTATGATGAAGCTATTAATGATTGTCTAAAGATCAAAAGTATTTGATGTGCATGCAGGCATGTGGCCTATACCTTACCAAAATTAATCCTTTTTTTCATGATTGTAATAGTAATGTGACTAGTGATGGTGTCACTGATTCTCTTTTTCAGAAGAAGGGCAAGAAGGAAAGCCACGATGTGAATGCTTTGATAAATAAGCCAATCACTATAAAACAATGGATGGTGCTCCCTTAGGACCCCACCGAGTTTTACAATTACCACTAGATGAAGGGGCATGATGATTCCAATTATCCTACCAAAAATATTGATGGTCAAGCCTCATCCTTGTCCCAAAGTGGTCCTTTTGCAGAACTGATGCAGAAAAAATTGGCCAACTTTCAAAGGCCATAATTTTGAACCAAGAGCTCCGTTTGAGCTCTTCACATGCCAAAATGACTA